>SKCR01025541.1:0-37254 GCA_019454045.1 Zanthoxylum bungeanum
AAGATAGACTAGTTGCTAGTGATCTGATATATGCTTCGTACGGGGCACACATAATTCCAGCCTCAGGCCTAGCATGTGACATCTGATATTGGATCGTATTACGCAATACATAGTATACTATGCCTGATACAAATTATATATTCCTTGTTGAATATTTCTGGAGAATTGGGTAGTCATGGTGCTTTGCTAGAAGCCAACCATGTCTTGTAAATCGGTAAGAACGTGGTACGGGGTACGCACGTGTTCGGATGGTCCGATGACCGTATTTACTGCCAACATATCCAGAGATCTCTTGGGTCACTTCCCAAAGATTCACCGATGACATTTGACTCGAACATAATTAATCTAGGATTAATTATATGAGAGAGAAAATTAATCTAGGATTAATTGCGACAAGAATTTATCTGGGATAAAATTCGAATAGAAGAGAGAACGCGATTAATTTGGAATTAATCGATTAAATAATATATTGGATATATTAATTGAAATCGGATTTCAATGCGGAATTAAAATTGGATTTTAATTCGGGCGAACAAATTAATTTGGAATTAATTCGCAATCGACTTTCGTAATAATTTTGCTAGACATTATTATTTAATTAAATTGGATTTAATTACGTCACGACGAAAAATTTGTTTAATAAGATTAAACGAACCCGAGCCCGAAGGTGTTGAGCAAGCCAACTTGAATTTTGAATTTAAGTGGTGGGGCCCACTAACTTACATCAATTGTCAACTAGTTGATGGAAGTAGTTGGGAGCTTTTAATGCAACTTCTTCCAACACACTTTGTTTAGCTTTTTGGAAAAGCATATACACTTTTTGAAAGTCAATTTTGTGTATTAGTTTTTGGAAAACAAAATATCAAAAATACTCTATCTTCCTTTCTTCCTCTTTGCCGTGACCTTGGGTTCTCTTCTCCATTGATTTTGCTTCAAAAATCAAGCAAGCTAGCACTTAAGGAGTTTTGTGAGGTGATAGGAAAACTCACCCTTAGGTTGGAAACACTCAACATAAAGCTTGGAGCTTCCAACATACAAAGAATTTTTGAAATCACACATCCGATCAATGTAAGTTTTTTCCGCAACTCACTTGATCATTCACACACAATATCATGACTTAGAGACCTTGGACATGTCTAGGACACTAACAATTATGTCGCCTCAATGAATCAAAAGATTTTTCCAACTTTTTAGATTTGTGTTATTGTCTGCACAATTGTGATCGTTATCAATAATCTCATCAACTTTGATTTCATTTGAGGTGTTTAAAACGTGTGCATGCATAAGAATATATGATGAAATATTCTCTATGAATTGTACTCTATGAATTATTCTCTGTCACATGGAAACTTGATTCTTTGATGCTATTCTGCTATAGGCTTATTGGGAAAGTTGTCATCTTATGCTCAAAAACAGGCATGCCAATAATTGGTTCACTGACTTATTCTGTTGTATTATTGTAGGGTGAATGGAAACACTAAAAGACCCAATAATTGAGGAGGTTGAAAATTGTTCAAGTGGGGAAGAGAATAATAAAGCTACAAACATTAATCTTTCGACAACTCCTACCGCAACGTCTACTCAAAGTAAGTCTCATTTGCCTAAAAAAAGAAAATTTACTAAGAATATGAAGTCTAAGCCGCAACGTACTAATAATTCTGATTATTCTATTTGGGATCATTTTGAGAAGATTGTTGTTGATGGTGCCCAAAAAGCTATGTGTAATTATTGTAGAAAATAGTATATGGCAGATTCTCATTTTCATGACACTAAAAATTTACGTACCCATATAGATGTGAGGTGTAAAAAATATCCCTATAGAGTTGTTGACCCTAAATAATAAACCTTAAAATATGAGAAAGTACAAGATGGTAGATGGGTGGGTAACTTAAAATCAGTTCATTTTACTATTGAAGAAGCAAGAGTTATGCTTGCTAGGATGATAATAGTTGATGAGTTGGCATTTAAAAGGGTGGAAGGGGAAGGATTTAGGAATTATTCTCAATATTTGAATCCTTGAATGATAGTTCTTTCTCGTATGAATGTTGCGAGGGATTGTTTGAAAATATATCAAAATGAAAAGATGAAATTGAAATCTCTAATGAAGTCTCAGCGTGTGTGTCTAACCACAGATACTTGGACTTCAATGTAAAATTTAAATTATATGTGTCTCACAGCCTATTGGATAGATGATGATTGGAAGTTTCAAAAACGAATTTTAAACTTTTGTCAAGTGCCTAATCATACGGGGGAGACAATTGGTAAATTTATTGAAGCATGCACGTTAGATTAGGGAATTGATAAAAATTTCACTATCACTGTTGATAATGCTAGTTCTAATGATGGTGCAATAAGGTATATAACACAAAGAACTAAAGAATGACCTTCCACTATTTTAGGCCATAAATTTCTTCACATGAGGTGTTGTGCACATATTGTTAACCTTATTGTAAAAGATGGCTTGCGAGAGGATAATGAAGTGATTAAGAAAATAAGAAATGTGGTAAGATATGTGAGATCATCCTCCGCTAGGAAGTTGATTTTTAAGAGTAGTGTTGAGCGGGAGAAAATTGAGTGTAAAAGCCTTTTATGTCTTGATGTGGAGACTATGTGGAATTCTACCTACTTGATGTTGGAGGCGGCAAAGATTTTTGAGAAAGCCTTTTATAGGTTAGAAGACGATGATCCCAGATTTAAATTGTACTTTGATGGGTTAAAATTAAAGGGCCTCCTAGGTCGAATGCTTGGAGTCGATGTAGATGCGTAGTGAAGTTTTACAAATATTTTATGATGTTACTCTATCATTTTCGGGTTCTTTGTATGTGACTTCAAATAATTTTTTCCATGAATTTGTAAGGATTCAAACCATATTGCTTCAATATGCCAAAAGTTGTGATTTGATGTTAGAAAGAATGGCCATTGATATGAAAAATTTGACAAGTATTGGGAGAATCCTACAAAAGTGAATTGGGTGTTATTTGTTGGTATTATTCTTGATCCAAGGTGTAAGATGAAATATGCCAAGTTCTTCCTCTCTCGAATTTATGATGTTTCTAAGGCTTTTGATGTTGAGACTCAGGTACGAGATGCCTTGAATGATTTGTATAAATACTTTAAGGATAAGTCTTCAGTGGGATCTTCTAGTGGGATGAGTGTGCCAACTACCAGTGCTATTATTTCGGAGGATAATGCTAGTTCTATTGTTGGAGAAGCTTAAAAGTTTCTTAATTTTCAATTCAAAAAGTATTTGTTGGATGAGCAAAGTGTGGATACTCAATGTGACTTGATTAGATATTTGTCAGATGGGTGTGAAGAAGATTCAGAAACTTTTGATTTTTTTAATTGGTGGAAAATGGATTCTTCCAAATATCCAACTCTATCTAAGGTAGCAAGGACTGTTTTGGCTATTCTGATCTCTACAATGGCTTTCGAGTCGACTTTTAGCACGAGTATAGGGTAATTGATCCATTTAGAAGTACATTAGCTCATGCGACGGTCAAAGCTTTAATTTGTGCTCAAAATTGGTTGCGATCTATGCCGACTCAAATTGATCTTCGAGCTACCATGGATGATGTGGAGAAATTTGAGGAATTTACTTCAGGTAGTGTTATTCTTAAATTTATTGAAATTATTTAAGACTTACTATAACAAAATATGGATTCTAATTATTTGGGTTATTTCTTTATTTCATTGTTATGTTATTATTGTAGAATTATCGGGATCAAGTTCTACTTATACGATTAAGCCTAGCTTGTTTAATGATGATATGAACGATGATGTTGATTCTGCTAATGAATTCATATAAGGTTTCTCTTATTTTTTATTTCTCCACATATTATTTCTAATTTCTATATTGAAAAAGAAATTTAACTCATTTGATTCAAATGTGTTTATAATTTCATATAATTGATGAGTAATAATAATATTATTTGATAATACAGGTTTGGCAGCTTTGTTGGAAATTTGAAAGTTGAAGTGTTTTCTTTAGAAGTCATTGCGTCTTATGGAGACTTGGTTGGAAATTTGGAAGTTGAAGTTTAGAAATTTGGAAATTTGGAAGTCATTGCGTCATATAAGTTTGGCAGCTTTTTGGAAATTTGGAAGTTGAAGTGTAAGACTGTAAGTTGAATTGTTTGCTTTAGAAGTCCTTGCGTCTTATGCAGACTTTGTAAGTTGAAGTAATATTATTTAGACTTTGTAGTTTGTAGTTTGTCGTTTGGTCTTTGGTTTTTGCTTTAGAAGTTGAAGTTTATGTTCAAGGGTTCCTCATATCTTTCATTGATCATATTATCAGTTCTGATAACTAGTGATACAAAGAATTTGTATTGTTGTTTCTGTTAGGGTTGGCGCTCAGAGTGCCAATCCGGATCGTATTTATGTCTGATTCATAAATACGAACAATTCATTTTTCCGTAATATTATTTATTTAATGGTAGCACCTCTTGTCTTTTATACACATATTAGATCTAATTACGATTGGATATTCAATTATGATTAGATCGAAACTGAATCTTGTTTAGTGATACGTGTATATTAGACAAAGACCCTAGGATTTACAACGTAGTGCGTAGTTACAATGTAGTTTGTAATTGACATTGAGAAGCGTCACTATAAGTTGTATATCCTTAAATAAAGTTCCTGGTCAAGATTTACTAACACGGGTCAATTAGTAAAATCCGCTGAGACCAGTACATGTCGTATATCGTGACTTGGTCCGATGGTTTATCCCAATGAACCATGAGTCTCGGGAGACTCGTATAGACATGTAGGTGTTTATTTGATAAACACTTAACGACTCACTGAAGATTTCCTAATAGATGGTACACCAACGTCAATAGGAATCTTCTCGAGTTGAGCGAGCATAATGGTCCTTCGACTTGAGATACCACAGTGGGATATATGAGTTATCCTCCATACTTTGATGGCAGTCATGTCACCGATCTATTTAGATCAGACCTCCGCTTGTTCGTTGGGTGTGGACCGATTCTCATGATAACCAGTGCGTATCAAGATAGAATCCGTCAGTCCTGTCTACAAGGCATAGGTATCCTACACGTGTTTGTGATCTAGTAAATCCATGGCCGTGGTATAACTTCTGATCCGAGTGTTATTTAACGATCGTAAATTGAAAGTCGACTATATTATACCGAAAGGATTTGACGTTCTTATCTATATCCCAGGTATAATATGGATAGCCTGTGACGAAGAGATTATACGTATGCAATGACCTCGACTTGCATAGTTTAGCGAGATTATCTGTGGTCGTCATAATTCATGAGTGGGTGAATTATGGACACGAAATTGAATTTCGTGACGGATAAACCTAAATTTAGAGAGTCCCACTATATGAAGTGTACTCGTTGAGCACTTGGGCAACGCGTTATGAATAATACAGATTATTCATAATACTTCATCGGATTAAATGAGTTAATTTGAATCGTTTAATCGGTTAAACGATAACACATGCATTATGGGATTTGGTCATTTAATAATTATTGTGTATTTGTATTTGATGCATAATTTGATTAGATACACATTAATTATTTGTCAAATGAGACTTTGACACGTGCCATAAATATATGTATTTGTTATTTAATGTAAATAAATAAATAAATAATATATATAATAATTATATTAATTAATTATTTATATATTTAATTGTTAAATATTTGAATAGTTAAATAATATCCATATTTCATAAATATTTTGAAATATTTTTAATTATTATTGAAACACATGACATGATTTTATTAAGTCTAATGTGTGCAAATTTGATTTGCTAACATTAAAACTTATTATAATTTAATTGATTTAAATGGGCAAAATGACCAATATAGCCCCCCAAGTCGGTCATGGCTTAAAAAAATGGAAAATTTATTTTCTTCATTCTTCTAACTACCATGGCCGAAACATTAGAAAGAAAAAGCCCTAAGATTTGTTTGATCAAATCATGAAGAAAATGAAGGAAAATTCAAGAAAAAGCTTAGGAAATCAAGAGATTAAATGTAATCTTCTACAACCCTAAGCTTGGAAATTAGTTTCTTGTTTTCTTGAATTGTTAGAATGGTTATAGGGTTCCTTTATTTGTTAAAAATTGAGGCTTTTGGTTTTGGTGGATGGATATGGAAGTGATGATGCATGTGTGAAGTGTTTTGGGTCTTATTATTGTAATATGTATCCAATTTAATCATTTGATGATATGTTGTCATTCTAGAGTGTTATGATCACTCTTGTAATGCCTAGAATTATTCTTGGGTGGTTCATGTGTGGTGACTTTGATTGGTGTTTTGATTAATTGGATTAATCTTAAAAAATTGGATTTAAAGCATAAAAAATTGATAATTATAGCTTCTGGATCAGATCTGGAAATACTGTTCATATGGTGATGAAAATAATGTCTTATGAATGTATTGGATGTGTTTTGGGTGTTGGAACAATTGCCAGAAATTGTTTCGGAATTGAAATAAGCGAAAACGGTGAAAAACGACATTACCAGGTGACTTTTGAGCCAACCGGGTGACGACTGTCCAAACAGTGAAGTTTTCACTGTTCGGGCAGCCCATGAACTGCCCTAATACTATTGGGGCTAACCTGGACAGCCCTCATGTGTATTGGGTAGTCGGTTCGGTCAAAAACGTATTTTATGCCATTTTGCGGAAAAAAAACATTTTCGTAAAAGTTTCGCGACGTTTCTTAGTTATTTATGTCGTTATTTGATATCGAATAAATATGTTTATGTGAAATATGAATGAATTATTCATATTAGATATTGAATAATTTGTTCGGTAATTTGAAAAAATTTTAAAATTACGATTTCGCCCGAACCGCTCTTCCGCCTCGCCCTTCGCTCAAAACCCCAACAGTTTCACTCTTGTTTCTTCCATCTGATAAGCAATATTCATTCACTTGTTAATGTGATAATTATTATTTCTCACATTTTGTTCTATCTGTCATGGTATTATGTAGAAACTCTAGAATCATAGGTGAAGATCCTGAGCCTTGCAATCAAAACCATAGGCAGACATGATATTGTTCTTGCAATGAAATTGTTGCTGGCCTCAAATAAGTAAGACACAATAGAATGCAATGAAATTGATTAAAAATAATTTCAAGCTTTTATAGGACTTTCAATTTAAAACAGGAAAAAAAATACAATGAAATTAATGAGAAAAAGAAAGAAAATATAGATTTTCAGATTATAAAAGTTGAGATTCGAACCCATAACCACTTGGAAATTAACCAAATAATTTTCCATTTCATCTACACTATTACCTTGTCAAATTTGTATCAGTAAAACTATAGATATTATATTTACTACATATTATGTTGACCCACCCGACCCGCGCGAGTTACCCTTTAAAATTTCGAGTTTCGGGTCAGAGGACCCGAATGACCCGACCCGATCGGGTTTTAAAAAAATAAAAAAACCCGACCCGTGAACACCCCTAGTTCGTCATATAAGCCTAGCTAATATGTACGCAATTCGGCCAACTCCGAATTCGCGAAGAACACGAACAACCTTTCTGAACTATACAAGTCGAGCATATGTTTAATAATCCATTCGTCGTAGGCTATCCAAGTTGTGCTTAGGAAACATAGAATATATCGTCAAGTTCCCGAGGCACACATCTCATGTCGACATGTCCACGATTCTTTACAACTGATGTGATCCATCCTAGGTGATCGACTTTGGCCAAAGTTTTAGGAATAATGACTTACTTACATGGATACCTAAACCCATTTATGGCACACATACGGGCCGACATATTCTATCTTGATTCACACTTGATTAACGAGTGCATCGGTCCACACCCAACAAACATCTACCATGAAAGGTTTCTAACATAGATGGAATCAAAGTGTGGAGGATCTCACATAAAATCAATGCTAGCATATATCAAAGGATTACATATGCTACTCAACTCGAGGAGATTCCTATTGACGGTGGTGTGTACTTCCAACTATTAGGAATCACCTAGGGTGGATCGCATCAGTTGTAAAGAATCATGGACATGTCGACATGAGATGTGCGCTCGAAAACTTGATGGTAAAATTTATATATCCTAAGTACAACTCGGATAGCCTACGACGAAGAGATTGTTAAACATATGTAATGACCTCGAATTGTATAGTTCATAAAATATCGTTCGTGTTCTTCGCGAATTCGGAGGTAGCCGAATTGTATATATATAAAGCTAGGCTTATATGAAAAATGTGTCTGAACTTAGAGAGTCTCACAATATGAAGTGTACTAGTTGAGCACCTAGGTAGTCGATAATATTTGATATTATAATTAAGTGTTATTGGATAACATTAATTATTTACTTTGACTCAATAGGATTAATTGGATTAATCCAAAATTACACAATGGCTTTGTTATAAATTCATAAATACCTATTATTGGAGGATATTTTGGTAATTATAAATATATAATTATATGTGTATTTGTCTTGATTTAATTGGATTAAATCAAAGTGGTAGACAATTAACTAATCCATTAATTACACTTTGACTTTATTTAATTGGATTAAATCAAAGTGGTAGATAAATGTGATAAGTCACACCTAATTATACATATTTGGATAAATTACATTAAGCCCACATAAACGTTGATCAGAACTTTTATTAATTAAAAATTGCCTAAGTTTTGCTATAAATAGCAAGCTTGGGCAAGGTTTTAATCAAGCTTAAAAAAAGCTAAAACAAGCAAGAGTTGTAAAAATTAGTCTATGTAAGAGAAGTGTTTAGAGAAGCTTTGTAAAATCTCTATTACATTTCAACAATGAGAAATCAAGATTGGATCTTGGAGTGAAGCTTGCTAGCATTGGAACAAGATGAGATCTTGGATTCAAGCTTGCTAGCCGTAGAGGTTCTCCACAATATTTCAATAAGGAGAAGAAGATTGGATCTTGTAATCAAGCTTGCTAAGTAAGTTTGATCTTCTCCAAAGATATATTTTTCATTAATGAATTATCATTAGTGAGATATATAGTGATAAATTATGTATTGGATACATAATAACATAGCTTGATGTTGAAATTAGGTTAATTAATTGTGTAAGGATGTTTTGGAAGCATAAACACAATATGCTTGCGATTGGGTAAAAAAAATTCATGTTGGACATGAAACATAAAATAAGAGTTTGGAACTCTAGATGAAAGCTTAGAGCTATGACTACCATTCTAGAATCACTTGACCACCTTTGAGTGACATAGAATTGTTCATGAGTCACTATATTATGGGATTTCTATTTGGTTTATATTTTGATTCAAAGAAATACATATATGTATTTAGAATACATGTATGTTTGTTACATAACATGTTTTGTGGTTGGTTTTGATGTTAAAATTGGTTTTCAGGTGTAATGATTGGATTTAAGGTTAAATATTATCTGCCAACATTTTACACAAGCAGCATCGTGACACTGAGCATCAGACCTTCCAGCGTCGCGACTCTTATCCTTATGCGTCGCGTCGCTGGAACATTGAGCTTTCGCAGATTGCTTTACCAGTTTTGGGCGTTGCGAGGCCCAAGCCTCCGCGTCACGACTTTGAGAGCTGATGATCACTAAAACTTCATTTTCTCCGTTCCAGAGTTTTTGGACTCCGATTTAGTCCCCGTTTTTTCCTACGGACTCGTATCAAAATGTAGTTTTTATTAAAATATTTTAAAATACACCTATCCCTATGGGTTTCATAACTTCCCCAACAGAATGGTGTCAGATAGGTCTTAACCACACAACACATATTGCATGTTTGACATGTTTTTGAATCAATACCACTATAATTTTAATTTAATTATGCACAAGTCATATTGGATATGTATTGCATGTTTTAAATTAAAATTTTTTATTTCGACTCAATCTAGTTAACGACTTGATTGTCATAAATATCCCATGATTAGGTGATTATTTGTTAGTAATAAATATTAATAATATTGGAGTATTATTGGATGGTTCGTCTTGTCAATACGGAGATGAATGAGGTCTTATTATTTATGCCTAATATCGTCATTATTGTGAAGGTATAAGTGCTCAGAACTTAGGTCGCTTCATTAAAATATTAAATGTAGCGTGATGAGTTAACGTAGTCACCCAATACCGTCATCATTGTGAAGGTGTACTTACGAAGCTCATTAGTACACATTGAAAAGTATACACCTGGAACACTTCTTAATCCAATATCGTCATTATTGTGGTGATAAGAAATGGTTCAAGACCAAACTTAGGAGTTGCATGGATGTGATTGACCTTGGAGGTCTACCTAATGAGTTTATGAAGACCAAGACCGTCATTATTGTGAGGCTAAAGTAAATGTCATGAGATCCACTTCCAGCTATAAAATTTTGATAGTCAAATTTCTATTTTTTTATTAAGGGAGATTAGGGAATTACATAAGTGGGAGGGAACAAATAGATTTAAAATTTCATAATCGTATTAGTGTTTTATATTGAAATGAAAAATATTTTGCTAGTGTTTAATTATTATCTTGTAGATGGCTGCCGCAAATCTATTAGCGCGTCTTTTGGACTCTAACAAATTGAAAGGAGCCAAGAACTACTTTGAGTGAGAAATGAACATCTGCCTAGTCATGGAGTCAGAAACGTTGAGCTATATGACGATCAATCCATTTCCTGTCGAAATCGATCCTAATTCCACTCATGAAGAGCGAGAGACTTTTGAAAAATGGTAGGATGATAACCTAAGGGTGAAATCCTACATTTTAGGATCGATGGCTCCATATTTGCTCAGACAGTACATAGATGTACCTGATGCTTGTAGCATAATGAGAACACTCAAAGAGTTGTTCGAGGCAAATCAGGAAATTGAAATATATCAGAGATCTAAGGAATTATTCCATGCTACACACAAGGATGGATGAGCTGTAAGCTTCCATGTTTTGAACATGATAGATCAAATCTGATATTTGGAACGACATGGCATAATGATTGATGAACGGCTAGGCCGTAATTTGATTTTATCTTCTTTGCATGGTACTTACGTTGGTTTTGTGTTAAATTTTCACATGCATTCGATGCAAACCAGTTATGAAGAACTTCATAATATATTACGCTCGACGGAACAAGATTTGAAGAAAGGCAATCATATTTTGTACCTCCATGGTGGAGCAAGTTTTTCGAGGACTTCAAGAAAGTAGAAGAAAATCAAAATGAGAAAGAAGAAGATTTCAAAGAGAGACTCCAAGAAGTGAAAAACTGCAAGACCGCACGTAGCTCATGATGCATGTCTATACTGCAAGAAGTTTAGATACTGGAAGAAAGATTATCCAGAGATAAAAGGAAAGGCTGGACCCTCAGGTACGCTTTGTATTTTTCCTATTATTGATATATCATTAGCCTTAGATGCAAATAGTGGATGTGTGTTAGACACCGGCAGTCCCACTCATATTTGCAACTTCATGCAGGTCATGAGGGTTAAAAGAAGGCTGAACCCATGGGAGATCCAACTTAGAGTTGGGAATGGTGAGACATTGGATTATTCATGAATCACTATATTATGGGGATTCTATTTGGTTTATGTTTTGATTCAAAGAAATGCATATATGTATTTAGAATACATGTATGTTTGTTGTATAACATGTGTTTTGTTGGTTTTGATGTTAAAATTGGTTTCAAGGTGTATTGAAATTATATGAGAAAATTGGAAGTTTTAGGATTAAAATTAAGGTTAAAATGCTTTCTGCCAACATTTTACACATGCAGCTTCGCGACACTGACCTTTCAGCGTCGCGACACTGAGCATTAGACCTTCCAGTATTGCGACTCTCACCCTTCACGTCGCGACATCGTAGTGTTGAGCTCTTGCAGATTGCTCTCGCAGTTTTGGGCGTTGCGATTCCCAAGCCTTCGTGTTGTGACTCTGAGAGCTGATGAACCATAAAACTTCATTTTCTCCGTTCCGGAGTTTCCGGACTCCGATTTGGTCCCCATTTTTTCCTACAAACTCGGATCATAATGTTATTTTCATTAAACTATTTAAAATATTTTAAAATACACATATCCCTGATATCTTGAGTTAGACCCCATTCCGCTATGCGAGGCACCGATCCAACCCTATGGGTTCCATAACCGTCCCAACACTATGCTTCTTCAACATAGAGCGGCAAACGCCATGGGGGAATTATCTCTCCACAAGCTATGCAAACCCAGAGGTACCGTAGTACCGTAACTATTCACTATCCATACGTGCTATGATTACCTTGAGGCACCAAGTGCCACATCAACTCGTTCGCCGAGCGTGCTATGGATTTCCGAGGCACCAAACACCGCATAGGTCTTTATGCTAGAATTCCTCAAAGATGCAAGTCATGGGGTATTAACTTTCCAGCCCGGGGGTTTGATAATGACACTTGGGATTGGAGTGCCACGGGGGTGCATATTTTTCCCACATGTCTTGCATCTCTTCATGTATTATGATCACAAGTATTTCACAAGAATATTAAACTTGCATTTCCCGTTCGATTAATAAACAAACATGGATGAATAAGTTTTTTACTTAAAAATGGAAAGTCTTATTCATATTCAAGTGATCTATTGCCCATCTTATAACTATTTGAGGGTCATTCTAAGAGATGCTCTATTGGAAATACCTTCTCAACATTCCTGGGTTTTTTGAGTCAAGTACCGTCCAGTTGCTCAAGAAGATAGGTACACGACCTAATGACTTAATAAATTTGTAAGTTCTTTCCCACTTGCACCCAATGAACCCTCATCAGGTTTCTTTGTATTCAAAGTAACTCACCTCAGGAATAAGTCACAAGGGCAGAAGTATCGTACCTGAACCCCCTTGTTGTAGAATCATGACATCCTCTGTTGATACACTGCCATCTTGAGTACCGACCTCTCCTCAAAGTGGTGCTTAATGAGTTTTTCATTATGTCTTTCCTCAAAGTGTTGCACCTGATGGGTCGTCATCCCGATCTCCACCGGGATGACCGCTTCACACCCATAAGCTAAAGAAAAAGAGGTTTCTCCCGTGGAGTCTTTGTAGGTCGTCCGATGTGTCCATAAAATCTCGAGCAGCTCCTCGACCCACAGACCCTTACATGATCCGAGCCTCGCCTTTAAATTGCTCTTAATGGTTTTGTCCGCTGCTTCCACTTGTCTGTTGGACTTCGGATAAGCAGGTGAGGTGAATCTCAATGTAATCTGGAGGTTCTCACAAAGCTTCCTGAAGCCATTACTGTCGAACTACTTCCCGCTGTCTGTAATGATAGCGCGGGGAATCATGAACCAGCACACAATATTATGTATAACAAACTTTGTTGATTTCTTCTCAGCTAATGTTGACAATAGCTCAGCCTCTATCCACTTGGTGAAATAATCAATTGTCACGTTCGTAAATTTTGCTGGACCCCGACCCGTAGGCATGGGCCCGATAATATCCCATCCTCATTGGGTAAACGGCCAAGGACTTGACAACATGCTCAGCTGCTCGGGTGGTTGGTGTGGTACGTTGGTGTTCCTCTGACATCCATCACAAGCCCGAGAGATCTTGGCCCCGTCCTGATGTATTATTGGCCAGAAGAAACCATGTCTAAGTGCCTTATGGGCGATTGAACGACCTTCGCTGTGGCTTTCATAAATTCCCTCATGAATTTCTCTAAGTACATAATTAGCCTCTTCGAGCCCTAGACACTTTAATTATAGCGTCATGTACCCTGTTCGGTATAGTACTCATCCTATCAAGCAAAATTTTACACTTCGATACTTCAGTTTCATTACCTCTTTCGTCTCTTCTGGCACGTCCTCTTTTTCTAAGTATTTCTTGGTGGGTCCATCCAGGACGACCCTCATTCGATCTCTACCTCCATAACATATGGCACTCCAACACTTTTTTATTGTAATTTCCCCAACGGAATGGTTCGAGGAATCTTTATTTTGATGGAGGATGTAAGTCGTGCTAATGAGTCTGTCTGCTGGTTGTTTTCCCATCCTATTTATTCGAACGTCACATTCCCCATTTCTTCTGCAAGCTTCTTCACCTCGGCAAGGTAAGCAATCATGTTTGGTTCTTTCGCCTGGAACTCACCATTTAGCTGTTGAACAGCCAGTTGTGAATCACTTTTTACCACCACATCTCTTACTCCAACTGCCTCGCAAAGTCTCAGTCTGTCCAGAATTGCTTCATCCTAACCTTCTTTACTTTTGAGGATCACTCTGGCTCCTCCTCTTTGTGTGTTGACTGAACCATCAATGAACAACTCCCATTTGGCTTCCTCCACTATCATAACCTAAGGGACAGCTAATTCCGCCGTAAAATTTGCCAATACTTGCCCTTTGATCAACACCCTAGGTAGGTACGATATGTCATACTCACCGAGTGCCTCAGCGGGTGGTTGGTATACACCCCAATAGGGTGGGCTTGAAAATAAAGGGGTAATTTTTTTGCCACAGTGACTAAGGACAAAGCCACCATCTAATGGACTGGGTACTGAGTTTCCGCATTTAATGAGGCCTTACTAATATAGTACACTGGCATTTGGAGTTTTTCCACTTCCTGCACTAACACCGAACTTATAATTTATTCGGAAACAACTAAGTACAAAAATAATACCTCACCCGGGATCGGTTTCGCTAGCAGTGAAGGTTGGGCCAGATATTCTTTGAGTTGCTGGAATGCATCCTCGCACTCACTCATCCAGTTGACTTCCTTCTTGGCCTTCTTGATTAGTTGAAAGAAGATATGACATTTATTGGTGGCTTTAGAGATGAACCGGTTTAGTGCTGCCACCCGACCTGTTAAACTCTGCACTTCCTTGACCGTCCTTGAAGGTTTCAGATCCAACACTGCTTTGATTTTCTGTGGGTTTGCCTTGATGTCTCGTGCATTGGCCATGTACCCCAAAAATTTCCCCGAAGATACCATGAAGACGTATTTATCTAGATTTAGCTTCATATTGTGCTTTTTCATCAGCTCAGAAGTCTATCTGAGGTCGTCCAGATAGTCATCGGGTTTGAAAGTCATTATGATCATGTCATCGACCTGTATTGTCTTACCGATGAGCGGCTTGAAGACCTTGTTCACCAACCTCTGATAAGTTGGACCGACATTCTTCAACCCAAAAGGCATGACTTTGTAACAATACAATCCATGGTTGGTGATGAAGGTTGTTTTTTCTTCATCCTCAGGATGCATCCTGACCTGGTTGTACCCCAAGTGGGCATCCATGAAACTAAGTAGCCCATGGCATGCAGTTGAGGCCACCATTTGGTCTACCTTGGGGATTAGGAAGCTATCCTTCGGGTAGGTCTTGTTCAGGTAAGAGAAATCCACGCACATCATCCACTTTCCATTGGCCTTCTTCACTAAGACCACATTTGACACCCACTCCGGGTATTTAACCTCCCTGATAAATACGGCCTTTAGTAATTTTTCACATCTGCTTGAATTACCTTATATCGCTCTTGGTTGAAAATCCTTCTCTTTTATTTCACTGATTTATGAGCTCGATCAATCGCCAATAGATGACTGATGAACTTGAGGTCGATCCCGGGTATATCTTCGTAGTCCTATGGAAGACATTCGCGTATTCCTTCAAAAAATCCAGCAGCCGATTTTCCAGATCCAGCTCCAACCATGACCCGACCTTTATAATCTTTCCATGGCCAAAAAGCTCCACCAGCTCCAACTCCTCCACTTCTCCCAACTGGGCGGGTTCTTCGGGTCGAGGATCGGCTGACTCCACTTCTGTTGTGCCCTATTCTCTTTATTTCCTCTTCGCTCTTACCTCTTTAATACATAGGGTTTCTTTAGAAACAGTAGCGAAGCAACTCATAGCCACCTTCTGGCTTCCACAAACAACTTAAATTCCCTCATGAGTTGGAAACTTTAATTTCAGGTAATAGCACGACATATATGCCCTTAACTTTATCATAAAAGGCCTCCCCAAGATCATCTGATAGCTGCTCAAGCAATCCACTATTGTGAAATCCATCATAATGATCCAAGTATGGGCGACTTTGATGGGGGGCCTTCTCTCATGCGCCAGATTACCTTGAGTCATTGGCCTGAATTCCTTTTGTCTCGGGGCTCGTGCCCTCTGGTCCCTGCCCATATCACGATGGATCTCTGGCCTAGGAACTTTGGACATCTGATTAGAACTTCCTCGGTTGATTTTCTCCTCTTCTTCCATTAACACGAACTTCCTCGCCTGTTCCAAGGCCGCGACATAGTCTGGTGTCTCTTGGATCCTCATGTGGGACCATAACTTCCCGACCCAGAGAGCTCCTTTAAAACTTTCCAGCACCTCTGGGGACTCATACACCCCGACTTCCAAAACCAAGATATGGTATCTATCAATAAGGCTTTTCAAGGGCTCATCATCTCTTTGCTTCATCATCCTCAATGACCCCTACTGTCTTCCTTGGTACGCACTGTTGGGGTTTTGGGCGATGGGTGCAGCAGAAGTGCGGTTCGTGCGAAATCATATTTTTAAATTTTTTTCAAAATACCAAATAAATTATTTTACCTAAACCTACTCATATAGTTACTCACAGTCACATGACTCACATCCAAATATCCAATTCACCAATTGATTCACACTAAAAAACTAATCAAATAATTACAGGCGAGGAGTACTCACATCAACAGTCAATGGTGCTTGGCACTCGGCAGCTCGTGCGGTGAACTGAAGAGGGTGAAGACTGAAGATGGGGGTTGCGGTTGCTGAGCGTGGCGTGACCGCATGAGCAGTGAGCACTGAGCGTGAATCCGAGAGCGTGACTGCGTGGGTGATGGGTCTTGGCCATGATTCATGACTGAATATGCCGATAGACTGAGTGACTGACTATTAATTGAAGAATGAAGATGTTGATTGTCGGCGATGGCGAGTTGGCGATGGCGAGTTGGCGACAATGGCAACGCGTAGTGGAGCCACTGGCGTGGGTCGGTAAGGTTGAGACTTTAGAGAACTTGAGAGTTGAGATTTGAGACTTGAGAGCTGAGTGCCTGTCTGCCTGAGCTGAGATTTGAGATGTGGGAGAATGAGAGGGACTGAGTCGAATGAGGCCAGGGAGAGGGATTAATTTAGGGTTAAAAGTGATAGTGAGTCAGAGTTTTGTTTTGTTTTTTTTTTCCGGACCCGGAATGATGCGGGTCCACTGAAACAAGACCCGGATCCACAATTTTTTAAAGCGGATCGGGATCTAACCGGACCCAGATCTTCCAGGTCCATGCGGACCCGGGCCGGGTCCTGGTCTGCCTGCCATCCCTAACCGCAAGCACAAAAATAATATCAAACTTTTAATTTATAGGGTCACTATGCAGCTTCATAAGTCAATACTTCATAAGTTGCAACTGATTCCACTAGTTTAGTAGAATCAACAGTGACACTCCCACTGCATCTTTTCTGACTTTATATGACATAGACCATCTAATGTCATAATTAGGATCAAACTAATCTGACCTTATGGTTGCAGACTAAATTCTCCATGAATAAGAAACTCGTTCTTAATATCTCAAAGATCACAAAGAACATGTTTCAAGATCCATCATATGGTCTGCATCATATCAAAATAACTCGTAACAATTACGATTAAATTGATATCTTTAATCGCACATAATATAGTATTCACTACGCCATCATCCTATGATGCATAACATTGACTAGACATTCTAATCAATATCACTTTCGACAAAGGAATCATCCTTTACGAAAGATGAATATTATATTTATAAAAGACACGTTAACTGTCAAACAGTTATACTAACTATCATACAGATAGTCTTGATGTGTCCTTTATTAGATCATATCTAATGCACGACTAATGGGAGTATCTCACAAGTCTCCGATTTTATATCATATATAAAACTTTATATCAAATATAATAGAGACTACTCCCACTGCTTCCACGGAGAAAAGAAGACTTAGAATATATAATGCTAGAAAGAAATTTGTACGCTCCCACTGAACCTACTGACAAATATGTATTCTCTATGCTTCGATAAAACCAGACAATCTGACTGATATCAAAATTAGAGAACACGGATTTTCGGAAAGCTTATCTGAGTCTACAATAGGCTCCATAAGCCAGTATATCAAAATGTGATCTTAGCAGAATACAAACTTTAGGGTCATTCTAGAATGAACTCTTCAAACAAAGAAATCACGACAGATCTCTCATTCGAAGAAATCACTCAAGAACGCCAATTTGCATTCTTTAGCCAAAATACATAGTTTAATATCAACATCAACCAACAAATCTTTAACTGCTCAATTAGTGCGACTAGAGACAGATATTCTCAGAATCTACAATAGACTACTGAGGATAACATTTCTCATTGTCATCTCGTAAAGGTCAAACTTTTAACAAGCTCACTTTGCTTTTGCTGCGCAAATAATTTGCACAAATTTATGAACAATTCATAACGAAAGCTTAATCAAGTTCCAAACTTGATCATAGTAAGCTAAGAACAATCTTAGATCTATGGTTCAATGCTAATTTCTGAAATCGATATCAAATATCGCTCCAATTATAAGTTATAGGATAATTTTCTTTGATAAGAAAACAACAGAATCATTAAGTATCTTATACTTTGTAAATGATTCTGACATCCTATTGGACTTATACCGAAGTTGTCTAAGGGTCTTTTCATCTTATTAATCATGTAGTTCCATTACAGTTTATCATTCTCACATTTGACTTTAATAAGTCAAGTCTTTTCTGCAATCGTCAACATCCAATGTTAGCCACCAAGTAACAAAACAATTTTATTACTCGGGATCATAGAAAATATATTCTATCAAATAGAATACAATATTCCATTAAATAGAATAAATGATAAACCTATCACTCGTACCTCCGAGGCACAAGTATTTTCAATTATATAACCATTATACAAAAGAAAATGTTAAATCTCAAACTTTTCAAGATTCGAATTTTCTACTATACATATCATATATGTTGTTGATAGTGTTTTTAAGCACTATGTTATTTAAGGAGTACGGCAGGGGTAAAAGGGGTAATTCCTTTCTTGGTCGAAATCATTAATGCCGACCCGACCACAACAGGTAGAGACCGAGCACTTGATGATAGGTGACCGACCACTTTGGTTCGGATGACCGAGCATTATCAGATCGACAGCAGCATTCTCAGTTCAAAGGACTATCATGACCGACCTCATGAAGACCGACCAGATAGCGAGACATGCTCCAGAAGATGACACCATATTCTTGTGGATAAGATGACAAGTTATCCTATTTTCATGGGGAAAACTGGTGAGTCAGAGTCTTAGTAGGATAAAGAAAGTAAATGTAGTTTTGATTAGGAATCCTTATGGGAAAAGGAAATTGTTTCAACTAGATTCTTGTACAAATAGGAATATGATTTCTTCACCATTATAAATAGGAGGGTAGAGTGAGTGTAGAGAGGAGGAGAAGGAAGAGGAAGATCATTACGATCAGACTTGTAAAACACAAGAGATATCAGAGAAGCATATCTCAGTAATAAAAAGTATCACCCGTTCTGTGCCCGTGGACGTAGGTCGGATCTGATCCGCCGAACCACGTTAAATCTCCTTGTTGATTGGTGTATTTATCTGTCTTTTGCTAAATTTGCTTTTGGTTTCCCCTTAACCGAACAAATTCACTATTGAGGGAGGATTGTCTCGGTAGTGATATTCTCATATTGCCCCTGAGACCAAAATCAGCCGTCAACAGTTGGCGCCGTTTGTGGGGAACTCAACAAAAAGCGGCTCACGTATTAAGACGATGGCAGAAGGTGGAAATCACCAATCATCGGGGAGTTCAACAGCGGAATGGATGAAAAAGATGGAAGAAAGAATGAAATCCATGATAGATCGACTGGAGAGAATGGAAGGAATGAACAACGAGAGACTGGAAGCCGGGACCAGCCGAAGAAAAGGTGAAAAAACAGAAGGTAAAAGGATTGCAGATATGAGTGAAGACGATGAACCCAGGAGGAAGGGTCCCTACGGGATAAAATCCGTAGTTGTAGAAAAAGATTCACAAACAGAGAACACATGGGAAGAAGAAGAAAGATGACAGTCGCCAGATTCTTCCTATGATAGCCCCCGTGACACCAGAAGGGGAGATAAGAAGCATGGTGAAATCGGACGGGAAATCTCAAGTGCATGAGGGAGCGCGTGAACCCTTCGTGGTAGGGTCAAACTCCCGAAGCTGGAACGTAACTACCCATGACTTGCATCTATGCTAGGCTCGGGGCTGGGTTTGTCCCGCCAAGGCCTCTATGTGCCACCGGCTCGTGGCTGGATTCATTCCACAGAGGTTTCGTGATGTAGGCTCGGGGCTGGACTTCGTTCCTTCGAGGCCACTTGTTTATTCGGCTCGGGACTGGATTTTATTCCACCGAGGCCGCTTGGTTATTCGGCTCGGGGCTGGATTTCGTTCCGCCGAGGCCACTTGTTTATTCGGCTCGGGGATGGATTTCGTTCCGCCGAGGCCGCTTGGTTATTCGGCTCGGGGCTGGATTTCGTTCCGCCGAGGCCGCTTGGTTATTCGGCTCGGGGCTGGATTTTGTTCCGCCGAGGCCACTTGTTTATTCGGCTCGGTGCTGGATTTCGTTCCACCGAGGCCACTTGTTTATTCGGCTCGGGGCTGGATTTCGTTCCGCCGAGGCCGCTTGGTTATTCGGCTCGGGGCTGGACTTCGTTCCGCCGAGGCCACTTGTTTATTCGGCTCGGGGCTGGATTTCGTTCCGCCGAGGCCGCTTGGTTATTCGGCTCGGGGCTGGATTTCGTTCCGTCGAGGCCACTTGTTTATTCGGCTCGGGGCTGGATTTCGTTCCGCCGAGGCCGCTTGGTTATTCGGCTCGGGGCTGGATTTCGTTCCGCCGAGGCCGCTTGGTTATTCGGCTCGGGGCTGTATTTCGTTTCACTTTTCAGCTGTGTAATGGTATCAACAATGACAACCCCTCTCAACATCAGTTGTAAGTAGTAACACTGAGTTCAGTTAAGTTAACTTTCAGCTAATATGTGCTTGCTCGTTTTTATGTGCTCATCCTTTTGAAGTTAGTTTCGTCAAAATTTTGTTGTTATTACCATCATTAATAAAGGACTGGGAATCTGGGATTTGCAGCCCTGTAAAGCAGAAACAACCTCGCAAATGACACGTTTTCTATCTTCAGTTGGAATGAATTAACACTGCTAGATAAGTTAAATCTGGTGCTGTTTCTTCAAGAAAGAATGGTGATAGCAGTGAATCTTAGGCAACTGCAACCGCAAGATGGGCCTTGGAATTTATTGAAGTTGCAATGCAACTTGCAACTTAGCAATCCCACCCGAATCTCCTGCTGGCCTGAATGATCTTCTGATTCCGTGTTGCTTAAGTCTGGCAGCTTCATTGTTTAATTTCAGGGAGCTCTTCTGGATAATTATCAAAGAACAATACTACATTTCAAATTTCATTTTTAGATAATAAATTCAATAGAGTACTGAGATGTATTCTGATTGCTGGAGTATTACTTCTTGTTATTGATGCTCAAGTCTTCTGGCAGTACCTTATTTCCATGCTGTTCTAAGTTCAATAGATTTGACTTGATCTTATATATAGACACATACTTGCTATGACTTTGTAATACAAAACCAAATTGGATTACAAATACCCCAAATGTTTTTATTTTATATCAACGGTTAACTAGAACTGGATAATATCAAGTGTTCATGAGAAGATTTAAAATATGAAGAAGGGTATAAATGTATTTTTACTTACCCAATTGGGGGTCTCAGGTCTTGATAGGGATAAGAGCCCAAGCGGAAGGGCCTGAGACTAAGGCGTAGATGAAGACTGACCCGGGGATATCAGGGTATCTGTTTTATGCTTGTAACAATATGAATGAGACTTGGAGTAAGCCAACTGGGACACAGTCACATACACATGAGGAATCCTTATTAGAAATAAATGAACATAGGAAGGTGGTCACTAGAAGATACGAGTTAAATGCCCATAACGGAGCTCATGAGCTTTTAGACACTTATCAAGAATGCTCAAAAGTTGCAAAGTAAAGGTGGGGGAAGTGAAGGCATCTATACAATGTCTACAATGGTTTTTATGATATTCTGGTCTATACCGACCCGACCTGATAACATAAGCAAAAGAAGAGCATCATTCATTTCGGTTCACCCACCCAAGGATAGAGGTCGGGGTGGAAACACTATATTCATGTATGGATGACGTAAGCCCTTCAAGGGAGTCTGAGCCTCCCAAAAGGATGATGAGATGAGAGTAGATCATGGGCTTATCTATTGATACACATAACCGCGTGAGTGGTTGAAATGTAGGTTGGTGTATGGGAAAACGTGTAACGGTGGGCAAAAAGGTGGTAACAATGGTTTTCAGATGGCAGATGATGGTTGTGTCAGAGCTATTTTTTTGTAGAGAAGTTGTGAAAAGAGCATGGGTGACAGTGATAGGAGAACGTGGTTGACGTCATGGGTTGGTGTAATAGTGGATCTAGATGCAATATATAAAGAGGTTTAAGACTCATTAATGAGGGTTGGCTAATTGTTTCTGGCAGTTTGAGCATTTTCATAACTTGTAAAGGAGAGAAAAAGCTTAAGTGTGGGAGAGAGATAAAGTAGGTCGGTTTGACCCGAGTCCGTAAGAAAAGTTCTATTCCTTTTACCCATGAACGTAGGTCGGATCCATTCCGCCGAACCACCTTAAATCTTTTGTTTTATTTGTTTGTTTTCTCATTTGCTTTTCAAGTTTACTTTGGTTCCCAACAAACCAAACAAATTCACTGCTTGGGGGAATTTTGTTCGAGGAGTGGATTTTCCCAAATCGCCCCTAGAACTAAAAACAACCATAACAGTTGGCGCCGTCTATGGGAAATTTAGTATAAAAAGCAGCAAACACATTAAGATGATGGCAGGAGATGGAAACCACAGATCTTCAGAGGATTCGACAACGGAGTTGATGGAGAAAATGGAAGAAATCATGTGGAATGAGAGGGAAGGAGCTCGAAAAAGAAAGGGAAACAACTCATGACTTCATGAAGGCTATGATGGAAAAGATGGAGCAGTTAGAGAAGAAGGGAGGAGAAAGAGAGAAAGTGGGTCGTAGCAAAAGAAAAGAGGAAATAACAAAGGGAAAAATGATCGCCGGAGTAGACGGAGATCGTGAAAATGGGAAAAGAATACCCCAGATGATGAGATCTGTAGTCGTTGATAGCTCTGTACCAATGGGAGAACTGTGAGAAGAATAGGAAGGCAGGCAAACCCCAGATTCATCCAACAACAACCCATGTTTTAGGGATAGTGACATGGAATGATACCCGGGGGAGAGGCACGAGGATCCCGGCTACGGAAGATACCGTGCTCGCAGCGGAAAGGGCGAGGAGACCCTTGGGCGTGAGCACAACAACCCCAAGAGCTAGATGATGATTGGTTTCAGAAGGAGATGAGGAAATATGAAGAAAGTGTGAAAGGGGGGACGAGGGATGACCAAAACATGGAGACAACATCCCTTTTTTCGAAGAAAGTTTTGGCAATGGAGTTTCCAAGAAGATTCACCATGCCTACGAAGGATGTCTATAATGGCAACACGGACTCTAAGTCCCACATTGAGAAGTTTGTTTTGCTAATGGAGATTCAGAGAATGACAGAGGAGGTGATCTGCAAGGTGTTCCTCTTAACCTTGGGAGGGTCGACCAGTTTGTGGTTCAGAAATTTGACCCTGAGAAGTGTCAGCAGCTTCTCCCAATTGAGGAAATCCTTTGTTCGCCATTTCAAAGGGGCGTGCGTGTTAGGCCAATCCGGATCGTATTTATGTCTGATTCATAAATACAAGCAATCTTTTTTTTTTTCATAATATTATTAATTTAATGGTAGCACCCTTGTCTTTTATACAGTTATTCGATCTAATTACGATTAGATATTTGATTACTATTAGATCGAAACTGAATATGGTTCAGTGATACGTGTATATTAGACAAAGACCCTAGGATTTACAATGTAGTGCGCAGTTACAACGTAGTTTGTAATTGACATTGGGAAGCGCACTATAAGATGTATATCCTTAAATAAAACTCTCAAGAAGAAATAAATGTGCTGTAGGATAATAAACACCGCTAAAAACTAAAGTAGCATCATTAAATACTCTTAAAATATCTAAAAAATTTTCACAAATATCCCATTGATTAGGATAAAGTGTGATATTTTGAACATGTTGAGAAAAAAAACTACATAATGCATCTTTGTATTGAAATGCTTGACATAAAAGAAAATAAGTAGAATTCCAACGTGTTGGAACATCTCTAGAAAATTTAATCGGTTTAATACCATTTATTTTACAAAACTTGGTCCATTCTCTCCTAACTTGAGAATATGACCAATACAGTTAAGTGCCATTTTAATTGGATCAAGGAAGGAGATAATAATTTTAGACCGTCTTGCACACATAAGTTTAGGACATGACATGTACAACGAATATGAAAAAATCGACCCCCTAAATTTGATTGACATATTTCTTTTAAATCATTGATGGATGCAGTATTTGCAGATGCATTATCAAATCCAATTGTTAAAATTTTTTCTCCTAAACCATATTCATCAAAAATTACCTTCATCATTCTATAAATATTATGTGCAGTATGTTGGTCATCAAAAACTCTAAATGCAATAAATCGTTTTTGCATGGTAAATGATGCATCAATCCAATGACAAGTCACACCCATGTATGATTGTGTTTGCCAATGGTCACTCCAAATATCAGAACATATAGAAATACGACATTTCATCTCTTTAAATATTTCATTTAAAATAATTTTACCATCTTTATATAATTTGAAAATATGACGTTTTGTTGTGTTTCGAGTCATTCTACATGCAGCAGGGTTTAAAGCATTATGCACGTAATTAGTAAAATGAAGTTTTTCACCAAAGCTTAAAGAAAGATGTGCCATACAAGTTAATTTCGCAAATTCTTCTCTATTTTTTGCATTAGAATATTTAAATAAATCTACACTACTCGTACCTCTACTAGATGATGCGTACCTGGCCATTTGAGTCTGCGTCGTATCAATGCCAAATTCAACCGGATGATGTTTCTCCATGTGCTTGATCATATTGCCGTATCCACCAGAAAATTTATAGATAACCCCACAATAGTTGCAAATTGCTCGTTGTGAACCATCTTCTAGGCGTTCCAAAGTAAAATGAATTTTGAAAATATCGGAGGACCGAGCCTTAACTTCTCTTCTCCGTGATTGTGCACTGACACTAGGGCCGCTCTCTTGGGTTGGCATATTTGACATTATGTTCTCGGATGAGCTTGCCATTTTTTTTTTGAGAAATTAGGAAGAAAAATAAGAAAATTGAATAATTGCGATGCGAATGATAACAAATTAACAACTAAATAAATTGAGATTGAGAATAAGAATATAAGATTATAAGAGAATTGTATTGAAGTAAGATTGAGAATAAGAGAATTATAGAAAATGAGAGAGTTGAGAATTTGGTGTGATGAAATTATGAAAAATGAATCATATTTATAGAATTTTAGAATTTTTTTGATACCAAAAATGCCCCTAAATATAACCGTTATTAGGGGTACATTAGTAATTTTTATTTTATATAATAAATATATTTTTTTTAATTCTTTTAATTTTTTTTTTTGGCAGGGAGCCAAACGGCTCCCTGCATCCCCCAACGGCTAGTAGCCGTTGGGGGAATTAGGGTTCCTGTTGGAACCCTACGGTTCCAACAGGAACCCGACGGTTCCAACCGGAACCGTCCGAACCGGTGGAACCGTAGGGTTCCACCGGTTCGGACCGGTTCGAGTTGGGGTGGAACCCCAACCGAACCGGTCCAATTCCGGTTCGGTTCCGGTTCCGAACCGGAACCGTGGCCGGGTCTATTTACAGCTAACAATGAGAATCTGGAAACAAGTAACAAACCAGAAACTCCAAAGAGCTCTGTTTTCTGAAATATGCAGCCTAGCAACAGCGAGGAAAACTCCGCTTTATGCAGAAATAATAAGCAAGAAAAGAACTCACAGCCCCAAAACAGCTACTTCACATGCTTTTGCAAAAACCATGAGCCAACAAGAAATCCATTTCAGCAATTGTGTTTTCTTCTGTTCTTCAACTCTTAAAGGAAACCGATTTCAAACAAACTGAAGACAAATCTATCATGATTCAATGATCAAACCTTATAAACATTAAGCCCTAAAACATCAATTATTCCAGAAGCAAAAAAATGCAACCATCGACCCATTAAACAAGATGAGATCACATAAGAATAAGAAGAAAAAAGGGGGAATAATGTGGGTACAGATGGAGAAACAGTTTCCGGCCGCCATCGACAGCATCTCCAACCATACAGCGCGTGAATTACACACGCCGCTGCATCTGGTCACCATTCGACGAACACTCCCCTCAGCCAGCCGTGATCAGACATTGTCGACCAACCCATCCCCATCCCCAGCACTAACGCACTCATCTCTTCTTTTATTTTCTTTTCACCCCAATTCAATCGATAAATACAAACCCATAAACCAAGCAAATAAAACAAATGCTTGCCAAAAAGTGAAGCATTGACTCATAATTTCCGCTTTTACCCACTAATTTTCAATAATAAATTCAACCCATTAATAATGCATTCAATTAAAGGAGTGTTTAGATTCCCAAACTTCTAGGCAGTGAATGCAAGGCTACAAAAACCAATAATTATTCGCCCATTATTATGCAACATTTCAATACTGCAAGGATTATTTATTCATTTGAAATTGAGAAAAATTAAATTCAAAAAAATACTTGGTAAAATTGACATTAATAGTCGGCGATTAGGGCAAGCACCGTTAACATGGGCCCATTCCAAAATCTTAAAGATCTTCGTCATACATATTTTCTAAGAAACAATTATCATAAAAAAAATATATTTTATACTTTCAGAAAAACCTAAACATAATTACCTAGAATTCTCAACACACGTGTCAGTCATGTGCTCCTTAACGTAAAATGGCATATATATTAATATATATCATATATATATATAAAAGCAACGTTGAACATCAATTGCTTGTGTGTATATATATTATTCTTAAGAAAGCTATTACAACAACAAACAATTGCTTTTGTAATTCTTGTAAATATATATCAACAACAACACTTGCTGTGTGTATATATATTTATCTGCTTGCATGCAACCTACATCAACAAAAAAAAACTTTTTTTATTTGTTTATTGCTTATGTTCATATATATATATATAGGCAACAACCAATTGTCACCTTCAACTTCAACAAGAAGTTTTCATTCAACTTCAACAAGAAGTACTTCTTGAATAACAAGTCCTTCTATAAGAAGTTTTGCCTCAACTTCAAAAGGAAGTTTTGCCTCAACTTCAACAAGAAGTTTTGCCTCACTTCAATAAGAATTTTGCATCAACTTCAACAAGAAGTTTTTCCTTTCAACTTGTACAAGAAGTTTTAATTGTATCTCAATACAATAATGTCAATCAAATATCTCTCCAAATCAAATTTGGTCTCTTAAAGATTCTTTCCAAAATAAAATTAGGATACTTAATCAAATTAGGAATCCTAATTAAATAATGACTTCCATATTTAATCTTAAATAAGACTCTAATTAATTTGGGTGCTAGCCCACTAAATTAAAGTCCAATAGATTAAATATTATTTTGGCATAATAATTAATTAACAATTAATTAATTAATTAACATTTAATTCACTTACTACTTAATTTTAATTAACAATTAATTAAAATTACATTTAATTTATTTAATATAAATATCAAATATTAATTAAACAATTAAATCTTATTTTATATTTCGAATTTATTAATCAAATTAATACATCCGAAATATCTCGAATATCCTAATCCAATTAGGAAATGCCAAAATGATCATTTATTAACTTTTAATAAACATCCTCGAATTTGTAACATAGACGAGAACTCTATTGTGCGACCATCCTAGGTTCATTATCGATTAGCAGTGGAATAATATTAACTCTTTAATATTTCATCTCTATGATATTCCACAGACCATGGGTAATCGCCTAGCAGCAAGCCATGGCCCCTAGTCGATAAATGAAGTGGGAAAACATATGAACCTGTTAGAATACACTTCGAACATGTCATCTCATTCCTTCCGATATTTATGTTTCTTATCGAGTCTGGATCATGGTAAGGTCAAATCCTTATACTCGACATATCTTTAAACTTTATCTTGTGGATTTGATATCTATAAGATATCGACTGCTTTGGCCAAAGACTTATATCCACAACTTTAAGTTTCCTTGAAACATCTATAACTTTAATTATCAAAGTTATCGGATCCCATCTTGAAGCATACGTGATTTCGTACGTCAATCGCTCAAGGCCATCTAGCATTTATTCAAAAGACGTGGATAGTCGAATGAGGATATACTAGTGAACCAAGAGTATTATCGCACAAGTCATCGTATGATCTTAGGTCAGAGGATATAATGACACTAATGTATTATTACGAAGATTAATGACCTTAGATAATATTACCATGTGATCTTACGCTTCTGTGGTCGTGTTCGATATTTCATTCTACTAATGAAACATCTATTGTCTGTGTCCTTATGATATGAGACTCATCATCCATTCTATTAACATCATATGTCAATCTAGGCGACACACAACAATATTGGTCAAGTGATATATTATTGTCCTGTATAACAATCACATTTTACCAAGAACTTAATTTGAGACATATATAAATATCGTTGACTCTCATAATCGCAAACGTCTTTTGGATTAACGATATTCATCTGACATAATGTCTCAGGACATAAACATAAAATATGGATGTAATAATGTGTAGTTAACAAATGCCTTTTATTAATAAATAATAAATTATATTACAAACAATATGCCTTAAACCATTACATCCATAACTGGTTTTAGGGCATACTCTCTAACAAACTCCCACTTGCACTAAAGCCGGTTGTTATGATACCCAATGCCCATCTTCTCAAGATGACGCTCCAATTGTTCTTGGCTCATTGGCTTTGTGAGTGGATCAGCCACATTATCAGCTGAAGCTGTTTTCAGAATGGCTATCTGCCCATCTCCAACATATTCTCTTAGTATGTGATACTTTCTTTGAATATGTTTGGATTTCTGGTGCGACCTTGGTTCCTTGGCCTATGCTATAGCCTCATTGTTGTCACAGCAGTCAAAGGGAACGCTCCTTCAATGGTTGGAACCACACCTAGTTCTGTAACGAACTTCTTTATCCAAACTGCTTCTTTCGCTGCTTCTGAAGCTGCTATGTATTCTGCCTCAGTAGTGGAGTCTGCAATAGTGGATTGCTTGGCGCTCTTCCAAACTAACTGCTCCTCTATTACATAAGAATACGAATCCAGAGTTGACTTATAATCATCAGTATCTGTCTGAAAGTCCGAGTCCGTAAACCTTCCACTTTCAGTTCTGGTGATCCGTAAGTCAGTATCATATCCTTAGTTCTTCTTAAGTACTTGAGGATTGCCTTGACTGCTATCCAATGATTTTCTCCTGGATCGGACTGGAATCTGCTTGTTATACTAACACAAATGCGATATCATGGTCTTGTACATAACATGGCATACATGAGACTACCTATGGCAGAAGCATATGGTACTTGACTCATGCGTGCTCTTTCTTGAGGTGTCTTGGGACTCATCGATCTAGATAGATGAATTCCATGCCTACAAGGCAACAAACCTCTCTTAGAGTCCAACATATTGAATCTCTTGAGCACTTTTTCTATGTACAGACTTTGGGACAAACCAATCATTCTTCTTGATCTATCTCTATAGATTCTTATGCCAAGAATGTAGGTTGCCTCTCCCAAGTCTTTCATTGAGAATGTTTTGGATAACCATACTTTGACTGAAGTCATCATAGCGACATCATTTCCTAATAGTAATATGTCATCCACATATAATATTAAGAACGTTATGGCGCTCCCACTGACCTTTTTGTAAACACAGGGCTCATCCACATTTTTGATGAAACCAAACGTTTTGATCGCATCATCAAATCGTAGATTCCAACTCCTAGATGCTTGCTTAAGACCATATATAGATCTTTGCAACTTACATACTTTATGACTATCACATTTAGATGTAAAACCTTCTGGCTGTTTCATATAAATTTCTTCCTCAAGAAATCCATTTAGAAAAGCTGTTTTTACATCCATTTGCCAAATCTCATAGTCAAAGTAAGCTGCTATAGCTAAGAGAATTCTAATGGATTTTAGCATAGCTACTGGCGAAAAGGTCTCCTCATAATCAATGCATTGTTTCTGAGTATATCCTTTTGCCACTAGTCTAGCTTTATAAGTCTCAACTTTTCCATCCTTTCCAATCTTTCTCTTGAAGACCCATTTACACCCAATAGGACCAATTCCTTCAGGAGGATCAACAAGTGTCCATACTTGATTAGAATACATGGATTCCATTTCAGAATTCATAGCTTCAAGCCATCTAGAAGAGTCAATGTCTGACATTGCTTCTTCGTAGTTTCTTGGGTCATCAACATGAACCGCTTAACCAACCAATCATAAAAGATTCAAAATCTTGTTGATTGACTAGGGTATATCTCAATGGCAAGCGAGATTCCCTAATTGATCTACGAAGTGGTTGTGTTTCTTGAGATGCTTCATGTTCTACTTGTTCTGGTTCCTTCTGAGTTGAGTCAATTCGTTTTCCAGAATTCTCTTCTTGAGAGACTTCCTCATCTAGGTCAACTTCTTTCCCATACTTCCCTCTTGAACCAAACGATCCTCAAGGAAGGTAGCATTCCTACTAACCACTATCTTGTGATCAGAGGGAATGTAGAAGTAATATCCCATCGAATCTTTGGGATATCCTATGAATTGAGCTTTTTCAGATCTTGAGTCTAGCTTTTCTGTAAAGACTTTCCTTACATAAGCTGGACTACCCCAAATCTTCAAATATCCTAAATTAGGACGTTTCCCATACCATATCTCATATGGAGTTTTAGGAGCGGATTTGGTCGGAACTCTATTTAGAACATGCAAGGCTGTTTGGAGAGCATATCCCCAAAAGGACGTCGGTATATCAACAAAACTCATCATGGAACGTACCATATCCAATAGGGTACGATTTCTCCTTTCTGAGACACACGTTATGCTGAGGTGTGTAAGGAGGTGTTACCTGTGACACTATTCCATGTTCCTTGAGATAATCTTGAAATTCAGTACTTAAGTATTCTCCTCCACGATCAGATCGTAGATTTTTAATACTTTTTCCTAATTGGTTTTCTACTTCATTCTTATACTCTTTGAACTTTTCAAAAGTTTCTGACTTATGTTTCATTAGGTACAAATACCCAAATCTTGAACAATCGTCAGTGAAAGTAACGAAGTATTGAAAACCACCTTTGGCCACTATACTAAGTGGGCCACATACATCAGTATGTATGAGTTCCAAGGTTTCTTTGGCTCTTTCGTTTTGTCCTACAAAAGGTGATTTGGTCATTTTTCCTTTGAGACATGATTCACAAGTTGGATAAGGTTCTAAACCTAATGAAGGAAGTAAGCCTTCCTTCTCCAATTGTGAAATTTTTTTTCTCTCCAATATGACCTAATCTTAAGTGCCAAAGGAATCTTGAATTAGGATTATCTCTTGGTCTTTTTGTTGTTATTGTATTTAATTCTTTGTTATGGTTCTCATTCATTTGCAAGACATACAATCCATTTTCTTTTAGTGCAACACCAACAAATTTATTCAGATAATAAATATTGCATTTATCATTGATAAAATGAAATTCATAATTACATTTTGTCAATATTGGAATGGAAACAATGTTTCTTATTGCACTAGGAAAATGTAAGACTTTATCTAATAAAATTAAATGTCTTGATGGCATAGGAAGTTGACACGCCCCTACGTTGGTTGCAGAGACAAGTTCTCCATTCCCAACTTTCAGGACCACTTCTCCTTCCTTAAGTAACATCTTACTCTTTAGAATATGCGGAGACATACAAATATGTGATGTCGCAGCAGAATCTAAAATCCATGAATGAGATATGGAACTTATTCCAAGATCCATTTCAATAACAAAGAACGAGGACGTACCTTCCTTTTGCTTTTTCAAGCTCGCAAGGTATTGAGGACAATTCCTCTTCCAATGTCCTTTCTTCTTGCAATAGAAGCACTCATTTTGAAAATTGGGGCCAGTGAGTTTATCTTTGTCAAGTATTGATTTTATTGGATTCATTTTGTATCACGTACTCTGTTGAAAACACGAGTTTGTTACTAATTTGTAATAAGTAATTAAACAAAATTTAAGGTCTTTTAAATAATGTTGCTCCCACTAATTTTAGTCGAATTCCACTCCCCTATGCAGAAAACGGAAATATTGTTGGAAATATTTCTAGTGGGATGTCGAGTTCTCATTGTTAATGTCATGTCTCACCTAATGGGTTTTGGCACTTCATCTTCAATGAGTCAAAACTTCTTTTGTTTTGTATCTCTATACAAGGCTCGACTTTTCCACCTCTAGCAAAAAATGTCTCACCTAATGGGTTTTGACATTTTCACTAGTTAAGCTAGACCCAACACCTTTCGTCACGTAACACATGTGATTGGCCCTCACCTAATGGGTTTTGGGTTTACAATCATTAGGCTACATAGAAGAACAAGTCAAATAGTACTTAAACATATGAGGGTCCCTCACCTAATGGGTTTTGGGATTACCAAAATATTCAGTGGACTATTTGATTGTGTTGGAAGGTAAATGCTTAATATTCATTCTTGGGAAAAAATTAAATTATTCATATCTTATATGATTTAGGTCTTTCTTTTAGTGTGCCTTGATGTCTTTGTATCTTATACTTTCATCATGCACAAGCACATTTAGCACATAACTTTTATGTTTGGCTCTAGACGAGAGGAATCCTAGTCTCTTATTAACACTTTAATAAGACTGTTTCATTTGGTTTCAGACAATCCTTCGCAATTCAGTAACTAGAGAAAAAATCCCAGAAGATGAGGGGGGTCCGGTGTGACCACTTAAGTCCCTGCCTTCTTAGGCTCTTATCGCCTTGGTGACAGAGTTCTCTTTAGTACCTCTTTGTTCGAGAAGGTCTTAGGCTTTCTTGGCTTGAATATTCCTATATACTAATCTTGAAACTTTTAAAAGATTATACTTTGATTATCAATTAATATTTTAATCATATTAAATAATTAAAAGATATAATCAAAGTTGTATTAGGATTCTTGGTTTTAATTTTAATCCAATTAAAATTTTATATGGGTTTAACTTCCTAAGAAGTTATTTAGTTCAAAACTAACAACAACTCAATTTCTATTAGAATTCTTTCCAAAAACAATTTTAATGAAAATAGAATTCTAATCATACTCAAATTTTAATTCTGGAGATTTTTGTAAAATATTTGTAATTTCAGAAATTACAATTTCACCTCTGATCGTTTTGGGTATTTACAATAAATCCCTAAAACTTTCAGAATTTTACAAATTGGTCATGCGGAGTCTGCCAACCTGAATTTTCAGGTTCTGTCCAATAGATTGTTTTGCGTAGCAGACGACCTTTCAGAATTCCAATTGAGTTGAAATTTTACAGAGTCGTTAATCCATATGTCTAGTGTCTCCAAAAAAATTTCAGCCAAAAATAACGATTTTATCAACATAAAATAATAGCCTAACCGAACAGCTCTCATTAGGATCTCATATACATGCTTTAATTTGTTTTCATCAAAACGACATAACCAACCTCAAAGCTCTGATACCACTGTAAGGTTTTGGGGTTAGCGCGGAAGCATCCATGTGACTGGAATTTAAATTTTCTTCCAAAACCACTTAAAGATCGTGGTTATGTCGTTGTTGATGTAAACAATATACTATTTAAATTAATCTATATTAATTTAACATGCATGTAATAAATAATTTTATTTATCAACATAAATAAAATTTACTGATAATAAAACATACCTTTATGTGCTTATTATCTTTTCGAGCCTTTTGAATATCCTCCTTGATTTTTTCCTTGTTGTAGTGCACCAAGCGTTGCACCTCTAGTTGGCACACTAGCTCTCCTCTACGAACAAATCGCTCCCACTATTGAGAACAAAAGAAACCCTTTTCTTTTCTAGGATGTTTGAAGTCTTTAGGAATAAATTGGAACTATTCCAATAGAGAGATAAAAATTCTTCAATTGCGCATATATATACACGCAACTATTGCTTATAAAACAGCACCAAAAACAACTTGCTTGTTTTTTTACATGCGCTGCATATATATATATTCATGCAACAATGAATTGCCTTCTCCTTTATTCAACGTGAGAAACAATTTTTCTTCTTCTTAAAACAACAATCAAATTGCTTGCTTATATTTATATATATATATATATATACCTTTACGTAAAATGGCATATATATTAATAAATATCATATATATATATATATAAAAGCAACGTTGAACATCAATTGCTTGTGTGTATATATATTATTCTTAAGCAAGCTATTACAACAACAAACAATTGCTTTTGTAATTCTTGTAAATATATATCAACAACAACACTTGCTGTGTGTATATATATTTATCTGCTTGCATGCAACCTACAGCAACAAAAAAAAACTTTTTTTATTTGTTTTTTTGCTTATGTTCATATATATATATAGGCAACAACCAATTGTCACCTTCAACTTCAACAAGAAGTTTTCATTCAACTTCAACAAGAAGTACTTCTTGAATAACAAGTTCTTCTATAAGAAGTTTTGCCTCAACTTCAAAAGGAAGTTTTGCCTCAACTTCAACAAGAAGTTTTGCCTCAACTTCAACAAGAAGTTTTGCATCAACTTCAACAAGAAGTTTTTCCTTTCAACTTGTACAAGAAGTTTTAATTGTATCTCAATACAATAATGTCAATCAAATATCTCTCCAAATCAAATTTGGTCTCTTAAAGATTCTTTCCAAAATAAAATTAGGATACTTAATCAAATTAGGAATCCTAATTAAATAATGACTTCCATATTTAATCTTAAATAAGACTCTAATTAATTTGGGTGCTAGCCCACTAAATTAAAGTCCAATAGATTAAATATTATTTTGGCATAATAATTAATTAACAATTAATTAATTAATTCAACTTACTTAATTTTAATTAACAATTAATTAAAATTACATTTAATTTATTTAATATAAATATCAAATATTAATTAAACAATTAAATCTTATTTTATATTTCGAATTTATTAATCAAATTAATATTTCCGAAATATCTCGAATATCCTAATCCAATTAGGAAATGCCAAAATGATCATTTATTAACTTTTAATAAACATCCTCGAATTTGTAACATAGACGAGAACTCTATTGTGCGACCGTCCTAGGTTCATTATCGAGTAGCAGTGGAATAATATTAACTCTTTAATATTTCATCTCTATGATATTCCACAGACCATGGGTAATCGCCTAGCAGCAAGCCATGGCCCCTAGTCGATAAATGAAGTGGGAAAAATATGAACCTGTTAGAATACACTTCGAACATGTCATCTCATTCCTTCCGATATTTATGTTTCTTATCAAGGTCAAATCCTTATACTCGACATATCTTTAAACTTTATCTTGTGGATTTGATATCTCTAAGATATCGACTGCTTTGGCCAAAGACTTATATCCACAACTTTAAGTTTTCTTGAAACATCTATAACTTTAATTATCAAAGTTATCGGATCCCATCTTGAAGCATACGTGACTTCGTACGTCAATCGCTCAAGGCCATCTAGCATTTATTCAAAAGACGTGGATAGTCGAATGAGGATATACTAGTGAACCAAGAGTATTATAGCACAAGTCATCGTATGATCTTAGGTCAGAGGATATAATGACACTAATGTATTATTACGAAGATCAATGACCTTAGATAATATTACCATGTGATCTTACGCTTCTGTGGTCGTGTTCGATATTTCATTCTACTAATGAAACATCTATTGTCTGTGTCCTTATGATATGAGACTCATCATCCATTCTATTAACATCATATGTCAATCTAGGCGACACACAACAATATTGGTCAAGTGATATATTATTGTCCTGTATAACAATCACATTTTACCAAGAACTTAATTTGAGACATATATAAATATCGTTGACTCTCATAATCGCAAACGTCTTTTGGATTAACGATATTCATCTGACATAATGTCTCAGGACATACACATAAAATATGGATGTAATAATGTGTAGTTAACAAATGCCTTTTATTAATAAATAATAAATTATATTACAAACAATATGCCTTAAACCATTACATCCATAACTGGTTTTAGGGCATACTCTCTAACAAACTCCCACTTGCACTAAAGCCAGTTGTTATGATACCCAATGCCATCTTCTCAAGATGACGCTCCAATTGTTCTTGGCTCATTGGCTTTGTGAGTGGATCAGCCATATTATCAGCTGAAGCTGTTTTCAGAATGGCTATCTGCCCATCTCCAATATATTCTCTTAGTATGTGATACTTTCTTTGAATATGTTTGGATTTCTGGTGCGACCTTGGTTCCTTGGCCTATGCTATAGCCCCATTGTTGTCACAGTTCAAAGGGAACGCTCCTTCAATGGTTGGAACCACACCTAGTTCTGTAACGAACTTCTTTATCCAAACTGCTTCTTTTACTGCTTCTGAAGCTGCTATGTATTCTGCCTCAGTAGTGGAGTCTGCAATAGTGGATTGCTTGGCGCTCTTCCAACTAACTGCTCCTCTATTACATAAGAATACGAATCCAGAGGTTGACTTATAATCATCAGTATCTGTCTGAAAGTCCGAGTCCGTAAACCCTTCCACTTTCAGTTCTGGTGATCCGTAAGTCAGTATCATATCCTTAGTTCTTCTTAAGTACTTGAGGATTGCCTTGACTGCTATCCAATGATTTTCTCCTGGATCGGACTGGAATCTGCTTGTTATACTAACAGCAAATGTGATATCCGGTCTTGTACATAACATGGCATACATGAGACTACCTATGGAAGAAGCATATGGTACTTGACTCATGCGTGCTCTTTCTTGAGGTGTCTTGGGACTCATCGATCTAGATAGATGAATTCCATGCCTACAAGGCAACAAACCTCTCTTAGAGTCCAACATATTGAATCTCTTGAGCACTTTTCTATGTTAGGTTGCCTCTCCCAAGTCTTTCATTGAGAATGTTTTGGATAACCATACTTTGACTGAAGTCATCATAGCGACATCATTTCCTAATAGTAATATGTCATCCACATATAATATTAAGAAC
>SKCR01025542.1:0-42701 GCA_019454045.1 Zanthoxylum bungeanum
TTAGGTTATTCTTGGACATGTATGTTAAGTAGACTTGGTTAAAATTGCACAAATCCATTCATTACAAGTGCAATAAGTAAGGGACCATTCCGAACCCAACGGTTTGAGGTCTTCCCTTACGAGGGGTGAGTGCGGCCTTAAATCATTTTCCCGGTTCACATCGAGTGGCGACTCCATTATTCTCCGGTTTAGTCCCCCGTGGGCTACTCCGTACTCCCAACTAGGCCCTAAGTCTAGAACAGTATGCGTCGCCCAGTTTCTGTGTCCTACAACCACACCACAGTAACGGTTCAGGAATAGACCACCTCATACAGTAACGGTTCGGGAATGAACCACCTCACAGTAACGATTCAGGAATGGACCACCTTATACAGTAATGGTTCGAGAATGAACCATCACATCAGTGACACCTCAGGAATGAGGATTAGCAAGCCGGGAATGGCGCTCCAGGAATGGAGCACAGTTCGGGAATGAAACATCACAACAATGACACCTCGAGAATGAGGATTAGCAAGCCAGGAATGGCGCTCCGAGAATGGAGCACGGTTCGGGAATGAACCATCACATCAGCGACACCTCGGGAATAAGGATTAGCAAGCTGGGAATGGCGCTCCGGGAATGGAGCACAGTTCAGGATTGAACCATCACATTAGCAACACCTCGGGAATGAGGATTAACAAGCCGAGAATGGCGCTCCGGGAATGGAGCACGGTTAGGGAATGAACCATCACATCAGCGACACCTCGGGAATGAGGATTAACAAGCCGGGAATGGCGCTCTGGGAATGGAGCACAGTTCGGGAATGAACCATCACATCAGCGACACCTCGGGAATGAGGATTAGCAAGCCGAGAATGGCGCTCCGGGAATGGAGCACGGTTCAGAAATGGACTATCACATCAGTGACACCTCGGGAATGAGGATTAGCAAGCCGGGAATGGAGCACGGTTCGAGAATGAACCATCACATCAGTGATACCTCGGGAATGAGGCTTAACAAGCCGGGAATGGAGCATGGTTCGAGAATGAACCACCACCATCACATTAGTATCTCCTCGGGAATGAGGATTAGAAAGCCGAGAATGGCGCTCTAGGATTGGGGCACGGTTCGGGAATGGACCACCTATCAAGTAATTATTCGGGAATGAACCACCTCAAATCAGCTTAGTTCGGTAATGAATCCTAGAGATCGCAGCATCATGCAGGGATGAACCTTAGGGGTCGCAGTGCCTCACCACCAGATCAACTCAGTTCGAAGCATCTCGCAAAGTAGCAGGTTAGTATGACAGCCGACGAACCAGGTAAGTAAAAAATACATGAATAACTTTGATAGGGTTGTCACTGTCACACACTGCACTAGCCCTATCAAAGTGGGGGCGACTGTAGACACTGCATTTTTGCATAATGCCCAATGATGAGCCTCGTATGGAGGCACTACCCGATAAGTCACGGAAGTCACGGGAAACGGACGCCGGAAGGGAAAATTATGAAATTAATAGCTCGTCAAATTTAAATTCACTAGTTAGCCACGGGTTCACCTAGTCAATTCATGTTTCAAACTTTAATCTTGGCCCAAAACCCCCGCACCCATCCAAAACCCATATGCACCCATCCAAAGCCCATATGTACCCATCCAAAACCCTAACACTACCGAGAAACCCTAACCCTAATTCACCACTATATAAAGACCACTAAACTAAACCTATCCCCTCTCTTCTTCCTAACATTCTCACGGCCATACAAAAAAAAACCCTAACCTTCTTATCATCTCCCACATACAGCCACAACTCTCTTTTTTCCCTCTCTCTCTCCCACCTGCACAACCAAGAACCCTAAGCCCTATCTCTCTCTCATCATCTCCCATCTTCATAAAACAAACTAAACCCTTAGACCACAAAACCCTAGTGTAGGCACTGTATTTTTGCATATAAGTCCCGATGATGAGTCTCACATGGAGACACTACCTCTTTAAGTTGTGGAAGTCGCGGGAAAAGGACGTCGGACGGGAAAAGTCATAAATTGACACCTTGTTGTATTTAATTCACTTGCCTAGCTTTGGGTTTGCTCGCTGAACCACTGTTTTAAAATTTATCCCCGGCCGAAACCGTGAACCTACCCTCTCCTCTCTCACGTCCACAACACAGAAAAGAATAAACCCTAGCCATTCAAGCCCTACTCACACGCACCACACACATGCATGCATGATCCCCACGTGCAGTATCCACTAGCCATGCATGAAGACAAAAACCTTAGCCCATTCTCTCTCATTAACCCTCCATCTCACGAAAACAACACAAAATTAAACACTAAGCCTCACACCTAGCACCCCACGTGAAAACATAAATACAAAGCAACAAAATTAATTAAATAACCCACCAACAAACACAAAGACCAAACAAACAAGACAAGCTAAGCTACAAAGCCCTCCACGTGAACACACAAATAAATTCAACAAAATAACAAACCAAATCACAAAAAGTCAAACCCTAAGCATTAAATAATTGCCTCCCAATAAATGATCCAACACACCCACCCTTCACCAAATAACAAAACATTTAATAGCCTCCCTCTCCACTATAAAAACAAACAAAACCCTAAGCTCCCGGGGCTCCCTCATACACACGTAATCCAAGCTTCCCTCACTCAAACTCACGACATCTTCACCCTTGGCCCCCCCTCTCTCTCTCAAATAAAAATAATGAAACCATGCAGCCCCATGCACTAACACACACGTGAAACCCTCCATAAACGGCAGCCCTTCAACGTCAACCCTAAACTCCAAGCCCTCATTCACGTAACAACCTCCTACAACTCAGCCTACTTCATCACGCTATCACTCCGCTCACTCAACCCTCATTCTTCACGCTCACAACTGCCCCTTCATCATGCCATCACCCACTCACAAACTCTTACAACACGTCATCAAGCCCCCTCAAAATCAATGCATCAGCCCACTCACGTCACTGCCTATTCACACAGCTAGCCCTTCAGCACTCCACTCACTGCCTCACGCCACAAACACATCACATTCCACTTACGTAACCAGCCCCTGCCCTCTCCACAACAACCCCTCAAAAAAAACCCTAAACACATCAAACTAATGAAAACAAAGAAGCACACTCACGGCAGCCAGGGACACCTCCAAAAGAGCCATCACACTCGGCAAACTCAAGGACACCTCACTCACACTCCACGTAGCCTGATCATCACTCAGCTCTCGGACTTAGGCAGCCTTCAATGCACTGTCGAGCATCAACCAAATACCCTTCAAAGCCCTCACGACCAGCAAACCCTTCACACATAAGCATACGCCTCTCACCTCACAAATCAGCCCCTCACGTTACTACTTCAACACCTTCACGTGCATAAAGCCTTAACGCCACTACCCTGACCAACCCTACCTTCACGCAACACAACCTTTCACAAACCTAACTCACTTACGCCTATAGCCTCCCAAGTTCCCTCCCCATTGCCGTGAAACCCTCAAGCAAGCCCTCAACTTCACGCACCAAAAAACCATCCTCTAACCAGTCCACAACATCACCGAAACTACCCCTAAACTGCACCTCCAAACTGCCGCATAAACCCACCAGAAAACCCTCCTAAACCCCGAAAATAATCCCTCCATATATGCCCTGAAACACGGAAAACAGCCCCTGAAAACAGCCCCCGAAAATAGCCCCTGAAACCAGCCCCTGAAACACCGAAAACAGCCCATGAAACACCGAAAGCAGTCCCTGAAACTAGCCCATAAACGACCGAAAATAGCCCTTGAAGTTAGCCCCTGGACACGCCCCGAATACCCCTGAAACAGCCCCTGACTTTCACGCCAAACTCCCATCCACCAGCCCCTGAAACAGTCCCTTATTTACCTCAATACAGTGACTAGAAAAGCCGAAACAGCGAAACAGTGAAGGAAAATGTTGAACCGGTGAATCGGAGGAGTTGCGGAGCATCAACCCTTCCGAAGGCCGTGTAACGCGCTTCCGAGAGACGACTTAAGAGGTTAGACCTGAGGGCACCCCTTTTATTACCCTTTATTTTTTATTTATTTTATTACTTTTTTTCGCATGAGTATTGTGGATTGGTGCATGATGTGATTTCCGGGTGAACGAAATATGTATTCTCTCTTGCGGTATATCGGATGGAAACCCGGACATAAATTCCGTAGCCGAATATGAATGGACGGTATTGCGGTTTGCACTCGGGATACAATGCCACGTACGACTTGAGAGATTCACATGTTTCGTTTCATCCAACCTTGCGTTTGAGCATGATTTAGTCTAATAAGTTATTTATTTTTAAGCATGATTATGATATTTCTTTATGCATGATTTAGTTATTTTTCTTTTGCCATAGAAGTTTAATTTACGTTTATGTTTAGGTTGTTATCTATTTTTCGTGCTTGATAATTCAACATGCTTATGAGATCATGGTGTGATATCGTATGTTTGCCGTTATGATGCCTTACTTTTAAAGCATGCAAACTTAGACGTATGATTTAATTTCCTGAATGCGAACTAGATTCAGGTTATTCTTGAACATATATGATGTGTAGATTTGGTTAATTTATTGCACAAATTATTTCATTACAAGTGGCATAAGTAAGGGACCATTCTGAACCCAACGGTTTGAGGTATTCCCTTGCGAGGGGTGAGTGCGGCTTTAAATCATTTTCCCAGTTCACACTTGATGGCGAATCCATGTTATTTCTCCGTTTTAGTTCCCCCGTGGGACTACTCCGTACTCCCAACCAGACCATGAGCCTGGAACAGCATCACCGATTTCTGTGTCCTACAGTCTGGCGACTCCACTGGGGATAGAGAATCGGCCACGAAATAATGTCTTGTAATGTTTGTGATTTGTGATTTAATTAACCATGTCTATAGTGGTTTAATTAAAGGCATTGTTAAGGCTAGGTGATGGTTTGATGTCTTCCTTCACTCACTACCTTTCTATAAGGAAAAGCTGTGAAGACACCTAGATAATCATTATCCGTAGCTCGCTGTTATTTAATTTGGAGGACTTGTTGTTTATTCCTATCACCAAGGCGATAAGAGCCTAAGAGGCTTGGGTATTTAAGAGAGTTCGCTCCACCCTCCCTCTGGGGAATCTACAGTAAGAAATCCATTTGACAGTTAGTCACACACCGTAACTCATTGGCACGTATCTTAAAGTATAAAAAATGTGCGCTCACTTGGTCGCTCAAAACCTTGAGTGGGGAGTCTGACCGGCGTAAACACACGCGTATAAAGCAAGCACACGTATCGTTCAAGTAGTATAAAAAGTATCGATCCCACGAGGACTTAATACCTAATCTATTAATTTTATGAGGTCAAATGATTACTAGTATCTAACAGGTTGTTTGATTGATTTGAAATGGTGACGATTCTAAATTTAAAAACAAGTAAATAAAATTGTTCGAAAGTAGGTTTTAAGAAAATTCAATATTAAAAACTATCTAGGGTTGTGATTTCTTCCAATATCATTTTAAAGATGAAGTGGTTATCTTAAAGTTGGGTAATATATTGATTATTAACCTGGAACACTAAATTATGTGTAAACCTCTGTCGATGGTCAGACACAAATACCCAGTTTAACCCAATTGAACCATATGTCTATGTCAACCAAATTATCTGGATTCATTAAGTTTAAGTTCCAATTATGGCTACCCCCGCCCGACAGGTATATGTCTATCCTGTAAGGAAATCTATTAAAGGGTTATCTATCCTCAAGGAAGATCATGGACTATTGAGTCTAAGGTCTTAAACTTAAAATCCATATGTCTAGTTCATTTTAAGTTTCCCAGTTCAATTTTATTAATGGCCAGTTAATGAAAAAGCATTAAGATTAATACTCAATAAATAAATCTTTATATTACCCAAGCTATAATCTAACTCCTTATAAACCGGTGATATTGGATTTCATCACAACCCCAGATAACTGGCTTAGTTACGACACATATTTACGGGTAGTAAAAAAAACTTAAATAAAATATAAGATATAAAGTAAAATACTGAAAATTAAATACTGAAAAGTAAATGCTGAAAGTAAATGCTGAAATTAAATACTGAAAATTAAATGCTGAAAGTAAATTACTGAAAGTAAATTGTTGAAAGTAAATTGCTGAAAGTAAATTGCTGAAAGTAAATTGCTGAAAAGTAAATTACTAAAAAGTAAAAACTAAAAATTAAAGAAAAGTACTGTACGTAAAAGTAAATGCGGAAAGTAAAAACTGAAAAGTAAAGAAAAGAAAGTGCGAAAGCGGAAATTAATTTCTAAAAGCTATAAATAAACAAATAATATACAATCTTCTTAGTATTCTTAAGGAATTCCTTAGAACAAGTATGAATTTTAAAAATGAAATGGCTTGGTATTTATAGACATAATTTTGCCTCCATCAAATCATCCACCAAATCAATTATTAATTGCTCCACTAATTGCTCCATTAATTGCTCCACCAAATCCATTATTTATTGCTCCACTAATCTCTTATCATGTTGGGTGATGATTTGATAATTTTTATTATTTATTTATTAATTTATTTTTTTGCTTTGAAAATGATTGAAAGTGACTTTAATAATTACACACAACACACTTCTGGATGGTTCATCAATTTCGGGCATGAAATCGTCAGAATTCGAAATTATTTTGTCTTTCAAAGCTGTAGAGCTTTGAGTTTTCTTTAATCTGGAAATTGAATCAGCTCAATCCAATATCGGAGTAAAAAGTTATGCCCAAAATACGACAGATGCGCAAAACTGGAATTTCCAAAATTGCACTTCGTCAAAAACGCCATTTCAAGTTTCCAATCTCCAAAATTAAAATATCAAGTCCAATAATTGCCTTTATTTGACCCATATTTCGTCCTAAATGATTTCATTGAGATCCGATATTATTTTATCTGCAAAATAAACTAAAACACATCAAAACATTCATCAAACCCGAGAAACTAAACAAAATATTAAGTTAAAGGGGCGGTAAATATTGATATATTTTCCGCTCATCACACCCCCAAACCTAACATTTTGCTAGTCCTCGAGCAAAACAATAAAATAAAATACAAGAAACAATTAAAATTAAACTAAGCCACTTTCGTAGGGATCACGGTTGCATTTAGCATATGCAACAAGCTTTAAACCCCTAGGTGTCCCTAGTGGACGAGTTATAGTCTCGTGAGGGCTTACAGCAACGAAACCCACAAACGTTTTACAAAAGTAAAAAGGTGGTGAAACTAATGCACACAAACACTACAACAAATAGACCTTTAGCGTCCAAATATTTAGCGTCCAAATTTTTTCGACGCCATAGAACGCTTCAGCGTCGAATATAAATTTCGACGATGAAGGTTCTAACCTTTAGCGTCGAACTTAGATTCGACGCTAAATGTTGAGCATTAGTGTGGAAATAATTATTTGACGCCAAAGGGTTGACGCTTTAGCGTCGAATCTAAATCTTGACGCTAAGGGTTAATTTTAATTTTTCGAATTCCCCCTTAAAAAATTTGAATTTATCGCCTAATAAATTCAAATTTAAATTTTGACATTTAGCGACGAAATTTTCGACGCTAAAAGTAAAAAAAATTCGACGCTAAAGGTTAATTTTCAAATTCCCGCTTTCTAAAATTAGTTTAAAAATTTTGACATTTAGCGACGAATATTCGACGCTAAAAGTCAAATATTTCGACGCTAAAATCAAAATTTTGGCGGCAATATTCCCGCTATTTGATGATTTTTAGCGACGAAATCCTATTTCGTCGCTAAAGGTTTTTTTTGCCTATAAATTCATTTGCTCTTTCATTTCTCCTATTCTCACTTTCTTTCTCTCATACTCTTATTTCATCTCTAAATTTATGTTTTCCTTAAATATTTTGTTTGTTTTTTGTTTTTGTTTTTTTGTATTTTATATTAACATCTAATATTTATTTATTTATTTATTTTTGTAGGGGAATATGAAGATGAAGAAATGGTGAAAATGATGATAATGAAGAAAATGAAAAATAAATGAAAGTGAGGATGCAAATTATGAAAGTGAGGATGGAAAATTGTATTTTATCATTGTATTTTATCATTTTATATATTTTTTTTTTTGTGATAAATTTTGTAATTTTAGTTTTATATCAATAAAAATATCATTTTATATTTTGTTATTGTGATAAATTTTGTAATTTTAGTTTTATATCAATAAGAATATCCTTATTATAATTTTATAATAACAAATTTGTAATAATTTTTATAACAAATTTAATTACTTTTGTAATGAAATTAATTTGTAATAATAATATTCTTGTACCTTTTAGCGTCGAAATATTCGACGCTAAAGGTAATAAAATGATACGTATTTTTTAATATTATATCGCATTTAGCGTCGAATATTTCGACGCTAAATGTCAACTTTTTGGCGTCGAAAATATTCGTCGCCAAATACATGTTTTAGCATCGAAATATTTTTGACGCAAAATGTTGTACTTTAGCGTCGAAATTTTTTATTTCGACGCTAATTGTCTTTCTCGTCCATGTTTTAACGTCGAAAATTTTCGACGCTAATAACATTTAGCGTCAAAAATTTGTACTTTAGCGTCGAAAAATTTCGACGCTAAAGACCCTTTTTTTTTGTAGTGAAAATCAAAAAGACAAGAGAAAAGAGAATAAAGAAGTTAGTGACTAATCAGGTGAACTTCTACTCCAAATCGATAGTTGTTTTGTTTCATTCTAAATTACCGAATAAGTAAATTCTCCAATATTTTTACCATTCTCCATATACACAGTCGACAAAATATTAATCAACTCATTTTTGCCCACAACAGTCATAAGTGCAGTTGATAAGAGAGTAATATTTTGTCCTAAAGTTCTATCAGATTTCACACCTTTTTGTAGCAATGGAATAATTTTTCTGATTTTTCTGATTTTTTCTTTGAATTTTTTTATTTATTTATATACAATATCTTCCATCTATGTAGCGAGTGTTGGGTCGGTGGCTCCCAAACCAGTTGGCTTTAGGGCAATAGGTGTTAAGACACCCCTACGGACTTAATTACTCAGACTTCAGATATATATATTTTTGCAGCATCTTTGATCCATGTAGCGAGCTTTGGGCCAGTGACTCCCAAACCAGTTGGTTTTAGGGCACTAGGTGTTAAAGCACCCTTACAGACTTAATAACTCGGATCTCAGATTTTTTTTTTATTTTTTTATTTTTTTATTTTTTACTCCATTACTTTTTGAGATGCTTTCTCCAATTAAACTAGAGCACTAAATATTATAAACTTTTCAATTACAACTCATGTCTGTATGTTACTATGCATGTTGATAATATATGCTAACTTAGCATATGAAGACCCTTTTAGTCAGTTTTATGGAGAATTGAAGAATTAAATAATTTAAAATGAAAAAAAAAATTAACTTGTTCCGAAATAGGTTTTGAAAAACGTCTCAGGAGTGGAAACTCCTTACTCAGCTATCTCTTACCAATTCACATTTTTAGTCAAAATAAAAACAAAAACGCAAAATATTTTGTAATTTTTGAAAAATTTTCAATTTTTTGTATTTTTCGAAAATTTTGGACTTAAAATAAAAAACAACTCACAACTAAAAATAAGATATTAATCAACTAAATCCCTCCCCCAAACCTAAATGAGACATTGTCCCCAATGTCTTAAACAGTAGAAGAAGGTACTGATCAACTAAACAGTAGAAGAAGAGTTTAGAAGATAATACCTGGTTAGCTGAAATTCTACAGGAAATTAAAGGTTAAGATCCAGATAATCCTACGCCTCTTACCACGATCGTCCTCAGACCAATTAATCTTTGAAAGGATAGGGTCAACTCGTGGTTCATAGGCTATGAGTTGGTCTATTAGATCCGGAGCAGTTCTGGCAGTAAAGATGAGTTCTTTCAAAGGTTTTGACACGAACCCATTTCTCCGAGCATCATCAAGAAACACACAAAGAAAATCATAAAATCCTTCAACGTTGTATAGTCCAAGTGGTTTCTGGTGTATGTTCAGGTTCGCCCAAGATAGCACAATAAAAATTTCCTCCAATGTACCCAAGCCACCTGGCAAAACAATAAAAGCATCAGCACAGTTAATCATTTCTACCAGTCGTTCAGACATACCTGGCACGATCAGTTCCTCTCCGTTTGATGATCCAATAAGATTTGCCTCTCCCAAGGTTTTGGGACGATTCCCAAAACGTGAATGCCTCCCTCATGTACAGGCTTTGAAACGATCCCCATAAGTCCAAGATTGCCTCCGCCATATATTAAGTGCATGTTTCTTCAGCTAAGACTCGACCCAATTCTTGTGCTGCTTCTACGTATTGTGGCTTAACACCAACACTATTACAGCAAAACACACAGATGTTTTCAACTTGTCTTCTTGAAGTGTCTTCCAAATTTTTTTTTTTTTATGTATTTCTTTCTCAACTCTGGATGCCTTCAAAATTGCAATGACGGGCTGAATTTATAGTACCTGAAAAGGGTGAGTAAAAATAGTACAAGTATCTTCCAGAGGAAGATTAGTAGCGAAATAATATCGTGATAGTAAAAAAGGTCTGGATCCTGTCGGAGAAAACAAAAGAAAAAAAAATCACAATTATTAAGAAAAGACAAAGAGATATAATATTTACAAGAAAAGTAACGGCTTGATTGACGTCTATGCGTCAGGGACAAGCTTCCCATCCAATTTTCTTATAAACTGGCAAACATGGTTTTTTTGAGTCAGATTCCCAGACTTAATTGTGGTCTTTCTTTTTGGAATTGTGTATGTAATTTGCGAATGGCTATGTGAACATATCCACTGGGATGCGTCTCAAGAGTTAAAGATATATCATCTAAAGACTCCTTATTCAAGCCATCCCTAATGAATTTAATTTTGTCTTCGCGATTATCAGACACCATTCCTAAAGAACGACAACGAGTATTGCAATTCCAGCGTGCACATTTGTAACAAACACCCATTTGTTTAGCTCTACGTTTCTTTGCATAGGGCTTCTCCAAAACCATGCAGAGATGTGAATAAAAGAGTCAGAAGACTCACCTGCCAATCGGACTCGTGCTTCAATTACCCAACGAATGTCATTAGGAATACTTTTGATCATCAGTAGTCTCATCCGTTCCAAGCGAGCTTTCTAGACTTTCATCAAAGATTTTTTAGGGAGAGAAGGAAATTACTTGTGAATATTTGCGAAAGCTTCTTCCATCGTGAAATGACTAAACCTGCAAAATTTAAACACAAAAAAATAAAACACACCAGTTCACAATATATACAAAAATTGCATGGGTTGCCTCCCTGCGAGCGCTAAGTTTAAAGTCGTCAGCTAGACGTGACTTCTCGAATGTTAGGCTAGATCTGAAAGTGTGACACTATTTTTGTCGCTCAAATGATTCTCCCCAGTAGTGTTAACAATTGTTTTTAACCTTGAAATTTTTGTTGGAGTCAGGATCATGTATCTCAACGGCTCTGTCTGGTAAAACCTTGGTGATCACAAATAGACCTGACCACCGTGATTTTGGCTTCCATGGGAAGAATTTCCCCCTTGATTTGTTTAACAGTACCTTCTGCCCTGGTTCCAGTTGTATGCGCACTATCTTCTCATCATGTCTTTTCCTTGCCTTTTCCTTGTACAATTTGGCATCCTCAAAAGGCTGTATGTGAAATTCCTCCAATTCGTTGAGCTGGTGGAACTTTTTCTCTTCTGTTGCTTGTAGTGCAAGAATAGGCTTCTTCAGTACGCAGTACGATTTATCTTCAGGCTCCACAGGTAATTGACATGCTTTAAGTTTGTCAGTAGAACTTTGTCTTTCATCAGATTTCTGAACGGTACTATGTATCACATCAAGTCTGAAACATTCCTCATTCTTTTCATCATCTCAGAAATTCATGGCTTTGAAAACATTGAATGTTACTTCTTGGTCTTGTACCCTCATGGTTAGTCTCTTTTTTGTACATCAAAATGTTCGACTTGTAGCCAAGAATGGTCTCCCGAGGATGATTGGCACATCTGCGTCTTCCTCCATATCAAGGACAATAAAATCTGCTGGGAAAATGAATTTGTCAACCTTGACCAGCACATCCTCAACTACGCCTCTCGGAAATACGAGCGTTCTATCAGCAAGTTGTAGTGAGACTGAAGTTGGCATTGTTTCTCCAATCTGCAGTTTCCTGAAAATAGAAAAAGGCATCAATTAACACTAGCACCTAAATCACACCAGAGCCTTACCGAAGTCATGTTCTCCTATGGTGCAAGGAACAGTGAAACTTCCAGGATCTTTCAACTTTGGAGGAAGTTTTCTCTGAATGATGGCGCTGCATTCTTCTGATAATGCTATTGTCTCATAATCTCCCAATCTCCGCTTTCATGAAAGAATATCTTTCATTAATTTGGCATAGCTGGGAATTTGTTCCAACGTTTCTACAAATGGAATATTGATATGCAGCTTTTTGAACACCTCCAAGAATCAAGCAAATGCTTGTCCAGTTTATTCTTCTGAAGACGCTGAGGAAAAGGTGGAGGTGGAGTGATCTGTTCTTTTTCCTTTGCTTCTTTTTCCTCCATCTTTTGCTTTGTTTCTTTTGAAAATCTTCAATTGTTGTTGCTTGATTCCAACATCTTTATTGATTTCAGCACCGTTTTTTAACATGATGGCTTGACATTGCTCCTTCCCTATGTTCCTTGGATTTCGCTCTGTGTTGCTAGGAAGGGTACCTAGCGGTCTGTAACTCTAAGCATTGGCCAGTTGTCCAATTTGATTCTCCAGTGCTTTAATAGAAGCTGATTGACTTTGAATTAATGTTGCTTGGGATTGAAACATAGCATCATATCTTGCTGCTTGAGATTGAAACATAGCATCATATCTTGCTGCTTGACAGTCGTGTTTGCTTCTATCTTTTTCAAGTTGGTCAACACTTCTGTTATTCCTGGTTCATTTGCCTATTCCTGGCTTTTGTTCTGTGTTGGAATCCGGGTGTGGATTGTTCATTTGCCCTGAATTGTTGCTCCATGCGAAATTAGGATGATTCATCCACCCTGGGTTGTAGGTCTTGGAATATGGCTTGTTCCCCTGTCTGTTGAAATTATTGACATAATTCACCGTTTCTTTATGTTGGTTGAAAGATTCTGACTCAGGTGCTCCTCCAAATGGTGAACTTGTGGATCCACCATTAACTTTTATGTTAAGAGTTTCCAGATTTTTGCAAATCACATCCAGTTTGGAATTCAGTGCTGTGTTGGCTCCAACTTCATAAATTCCTGCAATTCTTTGGATCATGCTCCTTTCTGTTGGCCATAAAGAATTGTTGTTGGCCATTTCTTCGATTAGGTCCCATGCTTCATCTTCTCTTTTTGCCATTAAAGCTCCTCCAGCAGCAGCATCGATTGTGGTTCTCATTATTTCAGAAAGTCCATTATAGAAGTTTGGACTTGAAGCCATTTTGGAATCTCATGTGAGGACATTTCCGGAGCAAATCTTTGTACCTTTCCCAAGATTCACAGTGGATTCTGAATCTTGTTGTACAAAGGATGTGATGTCATTCCTCGCTTTCCGGTTCTGGCTGGTGGAAAGTACTTTGCAAGAAATTCGTGGCTAAAGTGTTCCAAGTTGTGAAGAACCTCTAGTAGTGAATGTAGCCAAGCTTTAGCTATGTCCTTCAAGGAGTATGGGAAAACACGCAGTCTCATTGCTTCTTCTGATGCTCTGTTTTAGTTGAAAGTGCCGCAAACTTCCAGGAAGTTACTGATGTGGGCATTAGGATCTTCAGTTGCATTCCCCCCCGAACTGAATGACTTGCTGAATCATCTGAATGCATGTTTTGATGTCACACGCATTTGCTGTAAGGGAGGAAGTACAATACAGGAAATGAGTCTGTCAACCACCGGAATGGTTCTGTCTCGAATGGGAATTGGTGGTGCAACCTCCAACGGTTCAGGTTCCATGTTGACTAAAGCTTCTTGGCCTTCTCGCCTTTCCCTTCTCAACTGTCTGATGGTTCTTTCAATTTCTGGGTCAAGCGATCGGAGTTCAAAGCTTTTGGTTCGTCTCATATAGTTTTTGAGAACCTGAAACACAAGAAAACAAAAATAATAAGTAAAAAGAAATTAGATACAAGTAACGTATCTAACCCCAAAATTAATAGTGAAAGATAAATAAGTCCCCGGCAACGGCGCCAAAAACTTGACCGGCGTAAACACACGCGTATAACGCAAGCGCACGTATCGTTCAAGTAGTATAAAAAGTATCGATCCCCACGAGGACTTAATACCTAATCTATTAATTTTATGAGGTCAAATGATTATAGTATCTAACAGGTTGTTTGATTGATTTGAAATGGTGACGATTCTAAATTTAAAACAAGTAATAAAATTGTTCGAAGTAGTTTTAAGAAAATTCAAAATTAAAAACTATATAGGGTTGTGATTTCTCCAATATCATTTTGAAGATGATTGGTTATCTTAAAGTTGGGTAATATATTGATTTATTTACCTGGAACACTAAATATGTGTAAGCGCTCTGCGATGGTCAGACACAAATACCCAGTTTAAACCCAAATGACCATATTCTATGTCAACCAAATTATCGGATTCATCATTAAGTTTAAGTCCAATTATGGGAAACAACCCCCGACAGTATATGTCTATCCTGTAAGGAAATCTATTAAAGGGTTATCTATCCTCAAGGAAGATCGTGGACTAATGAGTCCTAAGGTCTTAAACTTAAAAATCCTATGTCTAGTTCATTTTAAAGTTTCCCAGTTCAATTTTAAATTATGGCCCGTTAGGAAAAAACATAAGATTAAGACTCAATAAATAAATCTTTATATTACCCAGCTATAAGTTAGGGTCACTCCTTATAAACCCGGTGAGATTGTAGTTTCAATCACACCCCAGATAACTGTCTTAGTTACGACACATATTTACGGGTAGTAAAAAAAACTTAAATAAAATAAAAGACATAAAGTAAAATACTAAAATTAAAATACTAAAATTAACATACTGAAAAGTAATGGGGCCCCCCCCCTGAAAGTAAATGCTGAAATTAAATACTGCAATTAAATGCTGAAAGGGTAAATTACTTACGAAGTAAATTCTGAAAGGAAATTGCTGAAAAGTAAATTGCTGAAAAGTAAATTGTTAAAGTAATTTAATGTAGTAGGGTTGGTGCTCAGAGCGCCAATTCCCGGTTGTATTTTGTTAAATACTTCTGTAAAACGTTATTATCAGTAATAATATATGCAGTTTCTATAATATAATCTATCTTTTATATGGTAAAGACGTAATGACCTTAGAATGATTAGTCATGGTACAGTTGCAAAAGCGTCGCAACGGACATTGAGTCGTATCATGACGTTGTCATTCTCAGACAGTTCCTGGTCAAGGTTTACACTACTTGGTCAGTATAGTAAACCCGTTGAGACCGGTACATGTCGTATACTGGAATATATGATTCCAATGGTTTCTCAATGAACCATAAGTCTTGGAGACTAGTATAGACGTGTAGGTGTTTATAGTGGATAAACACTGAACGACTCACCGAAGATTCTTAATGGATGGTACACCAGCGTCAATAAGAATCTTCTTGGGTTGAGTAGCACTTGTGATTCTTAGACTTGAGATGCCATTGTGGGCACATGAGACATCTTCTACACTTAGATGGCAGTCACGTCACCGATCTATTTAGATCAGACCTCCGCCTGTTCGTTGGGTGTAGATAGATCCTCAGGGTGTCCTATGTGTATCAAGATAGGATCCGTCAGTTCTGTGTACCAGAGCATAGGTAGTCCATATGATTAGCAATCAGATAAAACCATGGGCCCGTGGTAAGTTTAGAAGCTAGTTCTAAACATTCTTTTGAGATTGCTAATAGAATAGTCGACTGGATAATCCCGATAGAGATTTGACGTTTACATCTATATCTCTGGGATTTATCCGGATACCTGTGACGGAGGAATTATACATTTGCGATGACCTCGACCTGTATGGTTCAGCGAGATTATCCGTGATCGTCATAATCTACGGGTGGATAGATTATGGACACGAAATTATTTCGTGACGGATATACCTGAACCTAGAGAGTCTCAATAATGAAACATACTCGTTGAGCACTAGAGCAACATAAATAAATAATATTGATTATTTATAAAGTCGTTTAATGGTTAAACGCAAGATACATGCTAAAGAGACTAGATAGTCATTTACTTAATTATTGTGTATTTACATTTAATACTTGATTAATTTAAATACACATTAATTAATAGTCAAAATGAGTTATTTGACTTATTTCCTAAATGAATATATGTTTTTAATATTTAATGTAAATATTATACATATATTTAATATATTTGTATTTGATTAATTAATTAATTATTTAATTGTTAAATGATTAAATTAATTAAAATATAAATATCTTATGTTAGGATAATTAAAGTAAATGACATTAGTTGCATTTGTTGACCAAATAAATATCTAATAAAGTAGTTATATAAGATATTTTGCAAGTTGACTTAATAAATTGAAATGAAATTGAAATTACAATTTCTTGAATTTGCTTTGATTTTCGGCCAAGGCCTAAAGTTCAAGTATAAATTGTTTTTTTCATTTTCATTTCACTTAACCTAATACACTTTATCAAAAAACAAAATCCATTGAAGAAAGACAAAGAAGAAAGAAAGTGAAGAGAAAAGAAAAAACCAAAGAAAAGCTTGGATTTTGTAAGTTTCTTAAACTTACTATTAGAAAGGAATTTGTTCCTTAGGATCTAGGCTACCTCTATGATTTTCTTAAGTTATTCTTTCTTTATTTCTTGTGTTTTTGATGATGGAAATTTGTTTGAAAGTGTTGAGCATGTATGATGAAGAAAGAATGTAACTATTGTAGTTATATGTATCTTTTAAGGTTTATGAAACCATGTTGCTATTCTAGAGTTGTTGACCCACTCTTAAATGACCTAGATTTGATCTTGAGTTGTTTCATTGTGTTGAGACTTGAATTGGATGAAAGATTGATGATTGAAACATTGATTTAATGTAATTGGCCTAATTTGTCCAATTTGTGGAAATTGAAAAATTAGGGTTTATAACTAATTCCAAATTGGGGGTTTTCATATATGTTGAGCATTTGGGTGTGTATATGATGCATGCAAAGTTTCATGTTGATTGGATTTCATTTGGATGTGTTTGAAGCATGAAATGACCAAATGGTCAAATTGGGCACCAATGGTGCTCTCGGCTTGAAGAGAGAATTTGGGGATTTTGTTGCTTTGGTGTTTTGATGTTTTGAACATCATAAGTTCATCTTAGAAATGATTTAGAATCATTCAAAATTGATTGGATCAATTTCGGACTAAAACGGACAAAAAATACAAAGCAAGGGTATTTCGTAATTCACTTAAATTGTTTTATTGAATTTATTTTCATAATTTGATTATTGGAATATTAAATAAATATGTTTATTTATTTATCCGAGAAAAAGTTTTGAAATCTGAAAATCGGATTTTCACCGCTTCCGCTGCGTTACCGGATTCACCCCTAAATAACCCCTTCAAAATGGTATCAGAGCGAGTCTGATTCTAGGCCACTTAAAATGATTAGCCTTCATTGAATCAATGTTTAATCATGTTTTCTTGACTTTATGCATGCTTATTAGGATCTAATGGTTTAGATTTAGGGTGTATGACACTTAGCGGAAAATCCCTAATAATAAGGTTTAAATGTAATTATGTATTTGATGCATGTTATATGGTCCGTCTTGTCAATACGGTTTATGAATACTTCTTTGTGACTACATCCGAGACCGTGCCTCTGCTGTGAGGGTGTAGCCGATAAAGATTTATTTATACCGGATGTATATCTGATACTAGATAAATTCAAGTAAAAGCGGAATTCTGAACGTGCCCTAGCTGTCAGGATTACGTAAGTAACTTGAGTTTATCATTGACGAGTATTACCTTGGTACGTCTCCTTGTGGGCCTGCCTTCGCAGCGACAACGAGAAACGGCCAGGACCGGATACTTAGGAGTCACTTTTGAGTGATTGACAAATGAGTTGTCTACCTGATGAATATACGTAGGCGAGACCGTGCCTCTGCTGTGAGCTGAAATATATTCACGGGATCCACCTTTCACTTTCACTATTATATTTAATTTAATTATTAAATATTTGTATTCTGTTTTGGGATTACAGTATTGCATGATTTAGTGGGAGGGGCATATTAGATTAAAAATCCATGATCTAGTTTATGCTTTTGATATTATATGAAACTGCTTAATTTCTGCTAACCGTTTTTCGTGATCTATATGATAGATTTGCGATGGCGGGTCAATCCACAAACCAGTTTGCGCGTATGTTAGATGCGAACAAACTAAAAGGCGCTGAGAACTTTACAGACTGGGAATTGGATTTGAGGATTGTCCTCGATTCCGAAAAGTTGGGTTATGTTCTTGAGGGTCCTTTACCCCTTGCAGTGGGTGAGGATGCTTCGGAGGAGGAACGCCAAGTTTTTGAAGCTTGGAAGAATGATGATTTAAGGGTTAAATCATACATCCTTAGTTCGCTCTCTCCGAAACTCAAGCAACAATACTATGGAACATCAGATTCCTATAGTATGATAACGCGATTAAGACAATCGTTCGAGAACCAGGAACAGGTTATTGTTCACAAGGTCGCCATGGAACTGTTCCATGCGCGTCTGGATGAGGGGCAAAGTGTTAGCCCACATGTTCTTCAAATGATCGATTTGATCGATCAATTGAGGCAACATAATCTCATCCTGAATGACATTCTCGGTAGGAGTGTCATTCTTGGTTCTCTGCCAGCTTCATTCCGCCAGTTTGTGATGTACTTCAACATGCACGGGACAGTCTGCACCTACCAGGAGCTACATAGGATGTTGCTCACGGCAGAAGAGGATCTGAAGAAGGGAGTACCGACTCGCCCACCTAGATCTACTTCTCTCTCTGCTTCTTCCCAAGGAATGTCCAAGGGAAAGAAGAAGAAAGGGAAGAAGAAGAAGACCTTCGGTCCTCACAGCAGGCGAAGATAGCTAAGCCCAAAAGGGCTTCTGAAGACAAATGCCACCACTGCGGCAAGTCGGGCACTGGAAGAGGAACTGTCCAGATTACATTGCCCAGTGAGGAGAGACAGAGCATCTACATCAGGTACTTTTATTTTTCCAGTTATTGATTTATCTTTGGCTTGTGAAGCCGTTACATCCAGCTGGATTTTAGATTCTGCTTGTCCCATTCACATTTGCAATTCGTTGCAGGTGCTGAAGGAAAGTAGGAGGCTGAAGCCAGGAGAGATGCAGTTGCGGTTCGGGAGTGGAGACTCTTTGGATGCAGTTGCAGTGGGAGTATGCGAGATCTCATTGCCGAATGGGACACTTTTGTTATATGACTGTCATTTTGTACCAGGATGTGTCGCTAATATTATATCACTTTTTGTATTAGATACAGAAGGCTATTGTATTAATATTAAGAATAGTTCTTTGTATTTATATGATAAAAATAATATTCAGATCCTTAGTTGTCCAAACCAGCATGGTCATTATACATTGCAAACTTCAAAAGATATATTAAATACTGGAGTTAATAAACGTAGTTTACCTGTAATTAATAATACTGAACTTTGGCATATGAGACTTGGTCACATTGGCGTTAAACGCCTTACCCAATTGGTTAGGAATGGTTTGATATCAGATCTTACCATTGAATCCTATCCAACTTGTGAATCCTGTATTCAGGGTAAGATGACCAAAGCCCCATTTTCTGGTGTTGGACACCGCGCCACAACTTACTGGAACTCGTACATTCTGATGTATGTGGTCCACTAAGTCAAACTGCTCACAGTGGTTATTCGTACTTCGTTACCTTTACCGATGATTTGTCACGGTACGGTTATGTGTATTTGATGCGACATAAATCGGAAACCTTTGAAAAGTTCAAAGAGTTCCGAAATGAAGTAGAAAAACAAACTGGTAAATATATTAAATGCCTTCGATCAGATCGAGGCGGCGAATATATGAGTGGTGAGTTCATGGATTATATGAAGGAGAATGGGATTCTCGCTCAATATACTCCTCCAGGTACACCACAGCACAATGGTGTATCTGAAAGGAGAAATCGGACTTTATTGGATATGGTCCGATCGATGTTGAGTTTCACAGATTTGCCCTATTACTTATGGGGTACTGTCTCTTAACAGCCGCACATCTTTTGAATAAGATTCCTTCAAAGGCTGTTCCTACGACACCGTATCAGATATGGTTCGGTAGGAGACCGAATCTTAATTATATTAAGGTTTGGGGTTGTCCTGCCTATGTCAGGGTAACTCAGCAAAGTAAGCTTTCGCCTCGAGGGCAAAAGTTTAGGTTTGTTGGATATCCCTCGAACACGAGGGGATATCTGTTCTATGATACCGAGCATCGAAATGTGTTCGTAGCTCGCTTCGCAAAATTTCTAGAAGTAGAATTTTTGTCAGAAGGTGGTGATCATAGACAGGTTGAGCTTGATGAAGTCCAACCTGAAAACAACGAACCAACGGAGGAACCTGAAGTTCAAGTAGATGAAGGACCTTCAACACACACACTCCGTAGGTCGGAAAGGGTATCTAGACCTCCTGAACGCTTGTATTTGATACAAGAAAAGAGTCTGGATGTTCTCTTAGTTGAAGAGACAGATCCTTTCACCTATAGAGAATCGATGTTGGACATCGACTCCGTGAAATGGCAAAGTGCCATGAAATCCGAGATAGACTCAATGCATGAAAATCAAGTTTGGGACTTGATTCCGCTTCCCGAAGGAATTGTTCCTATCGGTTGTAAATGGGTTTACAAAGGAAGCGCGGGCCTGACGGTAAGGTTGAAACTTACAAGGCCCGACTGGTAGCAAAAGGTTACACGCAGCGACCTGGCGTCGACTACGATGAAACTTTTTCGCCGGTAGCAATGCTTAAGTCTATCCGGATTTTGCTTTCTATAGCTGCGTATCATGACTACGAGATTTGGCAAATGGATGTCAAAACGGCTTTTCTAAATGGATTTCTTGATGAAGAAATCTATATGGAACAGCCGGAAGGTTTCACATCCAGCCAAACCTCGGGTATGGTTTGTAAGCTTAAGAAGTCCATTTATGGACTTAAACAAGCTTCACGAAGTTGGAATCTTCGATTCGACGAGATTATCAGATCGTCTGGTTTTCTTAAGAATTCGGAAGAATCCTGTGTGTATCAGAAGGCCAGTGGGAGCATGGTCGTATTTTTAGTCCTGTATGTTGATGACATCCTAATCATTGGGAATGATTTAGGTATGTTACAAAGCGTTAAAGCATATCTCTGTAAGAATTTCTCCATGAAGGACCTGGGAGAAGCTTCCTATGTTTTAGGGATAAAACTCTATCGAGATAGACAAAGGAGGCTGATTGGGTTATCCCAATCAACGTACGTAGATAAGATCTTGGAACGGTATAGCTTTGGTAACTGTAAGACAGCAAACATACCGTTCAGACATGGGATTCATCTTTCTAAGAAGATGTGTCCACAAACAGAAGATGAGAAGGTTAGAATGTCTAACCAACCTTATGCTTCGTGTTTGGGTAGCATAATGTATGCCATGTTATGTACGAGGCCTGATATCAGTTTCGCTGTTAGCGTAACTAGTCGATATCAGTCCAATCCAGGTAATGACCATTGGATGGCCATTAAACATATCCTAAAGTATCTTAAAGGTACTAAGGATAAGTTGATTATTTATGGAGGAAACGAACTGCAGGTTAACGGGTATACAGACTCCGATTTTCAATCGGATCCCGATGATAGAAAGTCTACATCTGGATTTGTCTTTACCCTTAACGGAGGTGCAGTATGTTGGAAGAGTTCCAAACAGGGATCTACAGCTGATTCCACCACTGAGGCGGAATATATTGCAGCTTCTGAAGCCGCAAAAGAGGCTGTGTGGATAAAGAATTTTATCACAGAATTGGGAGTTGTCCCAAGTATCGAGAATGCGATTCCGTTATACTGTGATAATACTGGAGCCATTGCGCAAGCAAAGGAACCGAGGGCGCATCAGAAGTCGAAGCATGTGGAACGCAAGTACCACATCATTCGAGAGATCGTGTCGCGAGGGGATATTGTCGTGTGCAAGGTACCGAGTGAAGACAACGTAGCAGACCCGCTGACGAAGGCCATACCTCCGAAGTTGTTTGATAAACACGTGGAGTCGATGGGTATTAGATACAATCGATATTGGCACTAGAGCAAGTGGGAGATTTTGTAGGGGTTGGTGCTCAGAGCGCCAATTCCCGGTTGTATTTTGTTTAAATACTTCTGTAAAAAACGTTATTATTAGTAATAATATATGCAGTTTCTATAATATAATCTAATCTTTTATATGGTAAAGACGTAATGACCTTAGAATGATTAGTCATGGTACAGTTGCAAAAGCGTCGCAACGGACATTGAGTCGTATCATGACGTTGTCATTCTCAGACAGTTCCTGGTCAAGGTTTACACTACTTGGTCAGTATAGTAAACCCGTTGAGACCGGTACATGTCGTATACTGGAATATATGATTCCAATGGTTTCTCAATGAACCATAAGTCTTGGAGACTAGTATAGACGTGTAGGTGTTTATATGGATAAACACTGAACGACTCACCGAAGATTCTTAATGGATGGTACACCAGCGTCAATAAGAATCTTCTTGGGTTGAGTAGCACTTGTGATTCTTAGACTTGAGATGCCATTGTGGGCACATGAGACATCTTCTACACTTAGATGGCAGTCACGTCACCGATCTATTTAGATCAGACCTCCGCCTGTTCGTTGGGTGTAGATAGATCCTCAGGGTGTCCTATGTGTATCAAGATAGGATCCGTCAGTTCTGTGTACCAGAGCATAGGTAGTCCATATGATTAGCAATCAGATAAAACCATGGGCCCGTGGTAAGTTTAGAAGCTAGTTCTAAACATTCTTTTTGAGATTGCTAATAGAATAGTCGACTGGATAATCCCGATAGAGATTTGACGTTTACATCTATATCTCTGGGATTTATCCGGATACCTGTGACGGAGGAATTATACATTTGCGATGACCTCGACCTGTATGGTTCAGCGAGATTATCCGTGATCGTCATAATCTACGGGTGGATAGATTATGGACACGAAATTTGATTTCGTGACGGATATACCTGAACCTAGAGAGTCTCAATAATGAAACATACTCGTTGAGCACTAGAGCAACATAAATAAATAATATTGATTATTTATAAAGTCGTTTAAATGGTTAAACGCAAGATACATGCTAAAGAACTAGATAGTCATTTACTTAATTATTGTGTATTTACATTTAATACTTGATTAATTTAAATACACATTAATTAATAGTCAAAATGAGTTATTTGACTTATTTCCTAAATGAATATATGTTTTTAATATTTAATGTAAATATTATACATATATTTAATATATTTGTATTTGATTAATTAATTAATTATTTAATTGTTAAATGATTAAATTAATTAAAATATAAATATCTTACATTAGGATAATTAAAGTAAATGACATTAGTTGCATTTGTTGACCAAAATAAATATCTAATAAAGTGTTTATAAGATATTTATGCAAGTTGACATTATGATATTGAAATGAAATTGAAATTACAATTTCTTTTTTGCATTTGCTTTGAATTTTCGGCCAAGGCCTAAAAGCACAAGTATAAATGTTTTTTATAATTGTTTTTTCATTTTCATTTAACTTAACCTAATACACTTTATCAAAAAAAACTCCATTGAAGAAAGACAAAGAAAAAATTGAAGAGAAAAGAAAAACCAAAGAAAAGCTTGGATTTTGTAAGTTTCTTCAAACTTACTATTAGAGGAAATTGTTCCTTAGGATCTAGGCTACTCTCATGAGTTTTTAAGTTATTCTTTTCTTTATTTCTTGTGTTTTTGATGATGGAAATTTGTTTGAAAGTGTTGAGCATGTATGGTGAAGAAATGATGTAACTATTGTAGTTATATGTATTCTTTTAAGGTTTTGAAACCATGTTGCTATTCTAGAGTTGTTGACCCACTCTTAAATGACCTAGATTTGATCTTGAGTTGTTTCATTGTGTTGAGACTTGAATTGGATGAAAGATTGATGATTGAAACATTTGATTTAATGTAATTAGCCTAATTTGTCCAATTGTGGAAATTGAAAAATTAGGGTTTCTAACTAATTCCAAATTTGGGGGTTTTCATATATGTTGTATTTGGGTGTATATGATGCATATAAAGTTTCATGTTGATTGGATATCATTTGGATGTGTCTTGAAGCATGAAAGTGCAAAATGCACAAATTGGCCCAATGGAGTGCTCTCGGCTTTGAGAGAGAATTGGGGATTTTGGTTGCTTTGGTGTTTTGATGTTTTGAACATCATAAGTTCATCTTAGAAATGATTTAGAATCATTCAAAATTGATTGGATCAATTTCGGACTAAACGGACAAAAATACAAAGCAAGGGTATTTCGGTAAATTCACTTAAAATGTTTTATTGAATTTATTTTCATAATTTGATTATTGGAATTTAAATAAATATGTTTATTTAATTTATCCGAGAAAAAGTTTTGAAATCTGAAAATCGGATTTTCACCCGCTTCCGCTGCGTTACCGGACTCACCCCCTAAATAACCCCTTCAAATTACTGAAAAGTAAAAACTAAAAGTACTGTGCGGCAAAGTAAATTGCGGAAATAAAAACTGAAAAGTAAAAAAAGAAAGTGCGAAAGGCGGAAATTAATTAACTAAAGCTATAAATAAACAACAATATATAATCTTCTAGTATTCTTAAGTTATTCCTTGAACAAAGTATGAATTTTACCATGAAAAATGGCTTGGTATTTATAGACAAATTTTTTGCCTCCATCAAACACGCCAAATCAATTATTAATTGCTCCACTAATTGCTCCATAATTCCTCCACCACCAAATCCATTATTAAATTGCTCCCTAAACTCTTATCATGTTGGGTGATGATTTGATAATTTTTATTATTTATTTATTAATTTTATTTTTTTGCTTTGAAAATGATTGAAAGTGACTTTATAATACACACAACACCTTCTGGATGGTTGATCAATTTCGGGCATGAAATCGTCAGAATTCAAATTATTTTTGTCTTTCAAAGCTGTAGAGCTTTGAGTTTTCTTTAATCTAGAAATTGAATCAGCTCAATCCAATATTAGAGTAAAGAGTTATGCCCAAAATACGACAGATGCGTAAACTGGAATTTCCAAAATTGCATTCGTCAAAAACGCCATTTCAAGTTTCCAATCTCCAAAATTAAAATATCAAGTCCAATAATTGCCTTTATTTGACCCATATTTCGTCCTAAATGATGTCATTGAGATCCGATATTATTTTATGTGCAAAATAAACTAAAACACATCAAACCCGAGAAACTAAACAAAATATTAAGTTAAAGGGGCGGTAAATATTGATATATTTCCGCTCATCAGAGTCCTAGTTGTGGGCAATCATTCGTCAGCGAGAGCCTTTGTTTACACTCTTGTGAACCTACATGTGAACCATAGTTGTATGACCACAATAAATTATTTCTTTATGTTTGTGTTTGGGATCATCGTCATTTGGATTCAGTTGGACCTCTTGTCAAAAGATATGAACTTGTTGGGCCAATTAAACTGGGACGAGTTCGTGTTCTTTGAAAATTGGGCCAAAAGCTTCTAAAATGGCGATGGGCCATTTTGTGTTTAGGTCTCTTATCATTTGAAGTTGTTTAGCCATGTTATCAAAAAAGTATAAACTTGTTGGGCCTTTTCAACTGGGACAAGTTTGCACCTCGCAATAGTATGATTAAATGATTTAAATGATAATGGGCCAACTTGTGTAAAATCTTAATGATCTTGTATATTTCATGCATCACACGCATACATGCTAACATGCAGTTTTAAGAGACATCATAGATACCCGTTGGGTTAGGGAAGATGGAAGACTTGTCAAGAGGCCAATAAGAAACATGAGTGAATCAGTTAACGAAGCATCTCATATTGGTCAGTTGGAAGCCAATCTTGCCAAAGTTACTGAGCAACTGCAAGCTTTGACCACTGCCATGGCTAATATGGTTGTGCCCCGTGCTGGGGGAAGCTCTGAAAATGAGAGGCGTGAAGAGCCTCCAAACAGATTGAATGATGATATCCCTATTTTTGATGATGACATGGCTGAGTATGCCGCAGGAAGAACAGCCGGGTCTCAGGCTGAATTACGGAAACTCCGTGACCAGATAGAATCAGTTACCCGCAAGCTGAGGGATAAACATGAAGATTTGCTAGACTATAAAGCAATGACATTTGAGGAGCAGCTACCGGCTCAGTTTAAGATGCCCGATATAGCCAAATTCAATGGGAATGGGGACCCGAGGGTCCATCTCCGGCAATATGTCTCGGTAATGAGTTCAGTGGGCCTATCACAGCGCCAAGTTTAGAATATGTGTGGGATGTCGCTTGATGGGGCACCCGTAGTGTGGTACCGTAGCCTTGAAAGAAAGGTTAAGGAAGATTGGAGGGAACTGGCGGACGCTTTTTTAAAACAGTATGTTACAGACTTGGAGATCGACTTGTCGCTCCGTGACTTGGAGAACACCAAGCAGAAGCCGGAGGAAAGCTTCAAAGACTGTGGATCGCTGGAGAAGCCAACTTCTGAAGATGCAGACTCGGCCCTCGGAGAAAGACCAGATAAAGATGATTATCAAGGGTACTAAACCCTCAATTTATTGCAAGTTAAGGAGGATGACCTCCATGATTGCGGATTTCCGACAGTTGAGGGAAACTGTCATGGATATTGAAGAAGAGGAAGCCGAGAATAGAAAGTTTTATGGACAAAATAGAAGAACTTTTGGGGGGGCTTCGGAGACCAAGCCCGCTACTGCTGAGATCGCTACCGTCAGAAACAAGCGATTCTCCAATCTTGGTAGACCTATGTCAAAGGTGCTTGAGAAGTTGAAAGGATAAGAACTCCTAAAACCTTTGGAACCTAGGCCATTTCCAAACCATGTGCCACCGTACCTCAACCTAAACCTGTACTGTTATTTCCATCAAGAAAGAGGCCATGACACCGACAACTGCGCCCGCCTTAGGCATGAAATCCAAAACCTCATTGACTCCCATAAAATACCCGATCCATAAAAAGAACAACCCAATACACAAAGAAATCCCATGCCTAACTACCACTCTGTTCCACCACCATCTACATGATCAACTCTGGCCTACCCAAAAGCCTTGTCCTCCAAACTCTCAACCACCAAGCTTCTTACATGGAGATAAGAGATGGCAATAGTGAAGAACCATAGGCTGAGGAAGAAGACCATGCCGCAGACAATGAAGATGTTTTCTTAGTTTATTTGATTGCAATCTTGTATTTTGATAATAAAGACATTGATTTTGCTTACTTGTTCGAGTTTTCGTCAATAGTTAAAGCATTAGTCCGGTGATGACATAGTTTGCTGTAGGGAGAAACCTTAGAAACGATAAGTGCGGGATGTGCTCTCATCCGGTATTCTGAGTGGTTGATCTCGGCTAGACTCATGAGCACTTGATTATGGGATCTTAGCAGTAGAAGCCTGAGTAATCAACAAGATGACTAGTTGAAGAGATGGCGGATCAGTGAATGACCATTTGCCTAGATGTCCATCCTGGTTTACTGATGCTACGATATGTGATATGGTTGGAAACAAAGAAAAGTCTCTGCAAAGAAAAGAAGAAAAAAAATAGACCACCTATAACCGATAAGCGTGAAGCTACCCATGGGCGAGTATTAGAACCACCATGAGGAGAAATGTTACCTTAAAAGGTAGGTGTGTCAAAAAAAGTTCAAAAATGAAACGAAAGAAAAGAAGGAGACAAAAAAAAAACAGAAAACCATATCATGTTGAGTACGAGGAAGTAATCACAGAGTATGATCAAGACATCTTGGTTGGTTTGACCCGCTGATCCAATTCTCCCAGATAAAATCATCGAGTTGACTTACTCAAGGATTAAACTGCGAAAGAACCTTGGCATACACACACTAGGAGTCTAGTTCAGATCACTCATTCAGACGATCAGATTTGAGTGTATTAAGTACTTTGAAGGTTCTCTGGTTTCGACACGAAGCATCCATTGAGGACGAAAAATATGTTTAGCTATCAGGATTATCTCGTGAGAGGCAATATAGAATGTTGATATGCAACATCAGATCAGGAGATCTACTTTGACCTAGTGCAAGCAACGAAGAGCAGAAAGCTAAACCAAGACTAGGGGCGACCAGTCTACCACCTCGCAAATGAGGGACATAACGGGAACTTGAGCTATGAGACAAAAGAAAACTAAGCAATCACCAGAAGGGAATTGATAGAAAGAAACTGTAAACAGACCCAGGGGACGACCAAAGACAGTTATAGACGAAGGACACCAAGGAGCACAAGGAAGACCTAACCCATCGGAATAGGAAACACATCCATGCATACATGCATACACGTCACATGCACAAAATTTTTGTTTTATTTTGTTCGCAGGTTTTGAAGAAAAGGGAAAATCAGCACAGCCAAGGAATAAAGCCCACAATCAACAGTTTAGGAATAAAGCCCACAATCAACACAAGTTCGGGAACAAAGCCCACAATCAATTTAGTTCGGGAATAAAGCCCACAGTCAACACAAGTTTGGGAACAAATCCCAGGGAATAAAGCCCACAATCAACTCAATTCGGGAAAAAAGCTCAGGGAATAAAGCCCACAATCAGCACAGATCCGGAACAAAGCCCATGGAATAAAGCCCACAATCAACAGTTCGGGAACAAAGCCCACAATCAACACAGATCGGGAACAAAGCCCAGGGAATAAAGCCCACAATCAACAGTTCGGGAACAAAGCCCACAATCAATGCAGATCGGGAACAAAGCCCAGAGAATAAAGCCTTATCTTAACACAGTTCGGGAACAAAACCCAGGGGAATAAAGCCCTATCTTAACACAGTTCAGGAACAAAGCCCATGGGAATAAAGCCCTATATTAACACAGTTCGGGAACAAAGCCCAGGGGAATAAAGCCCTATCTTAACACAGTTCGGGAACAAAGCCCATGGGAATAAAGCCCAGGGGAATAAAGCTCTATCTTAACACAGTTCGGGAACAAAGCCCAGGGACACCCAAGCCTATCTTGACACAGTTCGGGAACAAAGCCCAGGGGAACAAAGCCTTATCTTGACACAGCAGCTTCGGGGAATAAAGACCATGGAATAAAGTCCTATCTTAACACAGTTCAGGAACAAAGCCCGGGGAATAAAGCCCTATCTTAACACAGTTCGGGAACAAAGCCCATGGGAATAAAGCCCAGGGGAATAAAGCCCTATCTTAACACAGTTCGCGAACTAAGCCCAGGGGAACAAAGCCCTATATTGACAAAGTTCGGGAACAAAGCCTAGGGGAATAAAGCCAACTTTTAACACACAGCTCGGGAATAAAGCCCAGGGGAATAAAGTCTTATCTTAACACAGTTCGGGAACAAAGCCCGGGGAAAAAAGCCTTATCTTAACACAGTTCGGGAACAAAGCCCGATGAACAAAGCCCATAATCTACACAATTCAGGAACAAAGCCCACTCTCAACACAGTTCGAGAATAAAGCCTCGAGGAATAAAGCCCTCTCTCAACACAGTTCGGGAACAAAGCCCATATTCAATACAGTTTGGGAACATAGCCCAAAGGTCAAAGCATCTCAGGATAACAAGTAAGTTAAGCAATAGCTGGCGAGCCGGGTAAGTAAAAATGCATTGCATAACTTTGATAGGATTGTCATTGTCACACACTGCACAAGTCCCATAAATGTGGGGGCGACTGTAAGCACTGTATTTTTGCATATAAGTCCCGATGATGAGTCTCACATGGAGACACTACCTCTTTAAGTTGTGGAAGTCTCGGGTAACGGACGTCGGAAGGGAAAAGTCGGAAATTGACACCTTGTTGGATTTAATTCGCTTGCCTAGCTTTGGGTTTACTCGCTGAACCTCTGTTTTAAAATTTATCCCCGGCCCAAACCGTGAACCTACCATCTCCTCTCACACGTCCACAACACAAAAAAGAATAAACCCTAGCCATTCAAGCCCTACTCACACGCACCACACCCATGCATGCATGATCCCCACATCAAGTATCCACTAGCCATGCATGAAGACAAAAACCTTAGCCCATTCTCTCTCATTAACCCTCCATCTCACCAAAACAACACAAAAATAAGCATTAACCCTCACACCTAGCACCCCACGTGAAAACATAAATACAAAGCAACAAAATTAATTAAATAACCCACCAACAAACACAAAGACCAAACAAACAAGACAAACTAAGCCACAAAGCCCTCCACGTGAACACACAAACAAATTCAACAAAGTAAAAACCAAAGCATAAAAAGTCAAACCCTAAGCATTAAATAATTGCCTCCCAATAAATGATCCAACACACCCACCCTTCACCAAATAACAAAAAATTTAATAGCATCCATCTTCACTATAAAAACACGTAACCCAAACATGCCTAGCCCGGGGTTCCCTCATGCACACGTAACCCAAGCTTCCCTCACTCAAACTCACGACATCTTCACCATTGGCCCCACTCCCTCTATCTCTCAAATAAAAATAATGAAACCATGCAGCCCCATGCACTAACACACACGTGAAACCCTCCATAAACGACAGCCCTTCAACGTCAACCATAAACTCCAAGCCCTCATTCACGTAGCAACCTCCCACAACTCAACCTACTTCATCACGCTATCACTCCACTCACTCAACCCTCATTCTTCACGCCATCACTCACAAACTCTTACAACAAGTCCTCAAGCCCCCTCAAAATCAACGCATCAGCCCACTCACGTCACTGCCTATTCACACAGCTAGCCCTTCACCACTACACTCACTGCCTCACGCCACAATCACATCACCTTCCACTTACGTAACCAGCCAGTGACCTCTGCACAACAACCCTTAAAAACAAAACCCTAAACTCAACAAACTAATGAAAACAAAGAAACACACTCACGACAGCCAGGGACACCTCCAAATTGCCATCACACTCGGCAAACTCAAGGACACCTCACTCACACTCCACGAAGTCTGATCATCACTCAGCTCTCGGCCTTAGGCAGCCTTCAACGCACTGTCGAGCATCAACCAAATACCCTTCAAAGCCCTCACGACCAGCAAACCCTTAACACATAAGCATACGCCAATCACCTCACAAATCAGCCCCTCACGTTACTGCTTCAACACGTCCTCACCACCTTCACGTGCATAAAGCTTTCACGCCACTGCCCTGACCAACCCTGCCTTCACGCAACACACCTTATCACAAACCCTCAAGCAAGACCTCAACTTCACGCACCAAAAAACAATCCTCTAACAAGTCCACAACATCACCGAAACTGCCTCTAAATTGCACCTCCAAACTTCCATATAAACCCACCAGAAAACCCTCCTAACCACCGAAAATAATCCCTCCATACAGCCCCATGAAACACGGAAAACAGCCCCTGAAAACAGCCCCCGAAAACAGCCCTTGAAACCAGCCCCAGAAACACCAAAAATAGCCCCTTGAACCAGCCCCTGAAACAGCCCCTGAAACCAGCCCATGAACCATCAAAAATAGCCCTTGAAGTTAGCCCCTGAACACGCCCGAATACCCCTGAAACAACCCCTTACTTTCACGCCAAACTCCCTTCCAGCAGCCCCTGAAATAGTCCCCTATTTACCTCAATACAGTGACCAGAAAATATCGCGAAAATAGCAGCAAAACAGAGTGAAAACAGCAGTCCAAACAGCGAAACAACGAAGGAAAATGTTGAACTAGTGAACCAGTGAACCGAGAAGTTGCGGAGCATCAACCCTTCCGACGGTCGTGTAACGCGCTTCCGAGAGACGAATTAAGAGGTTAGACCTGAGGGCACCCCTTTTATTATCCTTTATTTTTTTTATTATTTTATTACTTTATTTCGCATGAGTATTGTGGATTGTGCATGATGTGATTTCCGGGGTGAAACGAAATATGTATTCCTCTTGCGGTATATCGGATGGAAACCCAGACGTAAATTCCGTAGCCGAATCCGAATGGACGGTATTGTGGTTTGCACTCGGGATACAATGCCACGTACCACTTGAGAGATTCACATGTTTCGTTTCATCCAACCTTGCGTTTGAGCATGATTTAGTCTAATAAGTTATTATTTTTAAGCATGATTATGATATTTCTTTATGTATGATTTAGTTATTTTTCTTTTCTTTTGCAATAGGAGTTTAATTTACGTTTATGTTTAGGTTGTTATCTATTTTTCGTGCTTGATAATTCAACATGCTTATGAGATCATGGTGTGATATCGTATGTTTTCCGTTATGATGCCTTACTTTTAAAGCATGAAAACTTAGATGTATGATTTATTTTCATGAATGCGAACTAGATTCGGGTTATTCTTGAACATATATGATCTGTAAATTCGGTTAAGTTATTACATAAATTATTTCATTACAAGTGGCATAAGTAAGGGACCATTCCGAACCCAACGGTTTGAGGTCTTCCATTGCGAGGGGTGAGTGCGGCCTTAAATCATTTTCTCAGTTCACACTGGGTGGCGACTCCATGTTATTTTTTCGGTTTAGTTCCCCCGTGGGACTACTCCGTACTCACAACCAGGCCGCGAGCCTGGGACAGCGTCGGCGATTTCTGTGTCCTACACCTATCTAACTCACAAGCCTCAGACAATAAATTAACGCACAAACCCTATCAGTCCGTCGTCGTGAAACCCTAGATGCCCTTCCTCTCTCATCTCTCCACACTCGTCACTATCAAGAAAACACAAACCCTAAACAACTAAAGACTCTCGGCAGCCACACTTTGAACCATAAATCAACACCTTCTCACAAACCTACAAAGACTGACCGAAAACATCAATAAAACTAGATCTATCAACAACAAAAGGGCCTTCTTCTCTCTCAACCTTCACAGCCGGAACACACTGCCACAAAGAGAGACCTTGCACGGAAACTTGATACACGACCAATAGAACACCTTAAGTCTCCCACTCTCTTCATTCCTCTTTCACAAACAACAACGCACCAAAGAAACAACCAAAACCAACTCAACATGAAGCATGGCCACTTGTGCGTGAACCAAGAACAAGCCAACACATGCAGGCTTTGACGTGGAATCAAAGAAAACAACAACAAAGCAACCCTTTATCACCGAAAAAATAAACCTTCAACAACAGCTCATCCACCATTCAAAACATTCATAAAACAACCCATCAAAGAGATACACACCACCGACTAAATCAACTAGCAAACCGAAAACAAATTAACCCTTAAGCCTGCCCTCCACCGACTAAACTAAAGCCCTTCAATGAAGCCAAACTAACCGAAACCAAACAATTAATCAACCGGCCAAACACAATTAAAAAAACCAAATCAGCAGCCCCAAACCAGTCCGAAAATCATCCAAAAACTAGCCTAAAAATAGCCACCGAAACAACCCCCCTAAAATCACCCAAAACAGTCCCCGAAACAACCCAAACAGCACCCATAAAATCAGAGGAAACAATAAGCAAAATATTCTAGAAAACAGTCCCAAATTAATTTGCCCTTCCTCTCTCATCTCTCCAGGAATGTAATAAATTAATTTCTATCTTGGAACACGATGATTTTCAAATATCCTCTTCCAATCGTCAGACACAAATACCCAGTATAACCCAATTGAACCATATTCCTATGTCAACCAAATTTCCTAGATTTATTAAAACCAAGTTCCAATTATGGCTACCCACGCCCGACATGTATATGTCTATCCTGCAAGGAAATCTATTAAATGGTTATCTATCATCAAGGAAGATCGTGGGCTATTGAATCTAAGGCTGAAACCTAAAATCCCTATGTCTAGTTCATTTTAAGTTTACCACATCAATCTTATTGGTGATCAGACAACAAGAAGCATTAAGCTTAAGACTCAATAAACAAACTAAAGAATTACCCATAAAAAGAAAATTAATTATTAAGTGTGGTAATATTGTGTTTCATCACTTCCCTAGAATAAAATAAAATGCTAGGGTTAGAGGATCCACTTTTAGAAATCTCAAATTATTATAATATGGAAATTGCCAGTATTATCCAATTAAGTTGAACCAGCCATAAATGCGGTATTATTATCTATCCAAAAACCAGCCATATAGGCGGTAATTATCTGTCACCTAAAGACCAGCCATATAGGCTGTGTCACATTATGTTACATAATTAAAACCAGCCATTAAGGCGGAATCAACTTTTAATCCATATTATTAAATCAAAATTTCCATATTATAATTGAAGTGAGATTAATATACCTTTACTATTTATAATTTAGAAATATCCCTTATTATAATATATAAATTTGTGTGATATTTACCAACCAGCCATATAGGCGGTATCCTGATTAAGTCAAATTAATAATTAATTACCAACCGACCAACCAGGCGGTATCCTTATTAAGTCAGGTTAAAACCAGTTTAAAAATAAATATTACCAACCGACCAATATGGCGGTATCCTCATTAAGTCAGGTTTTAAATAATTTATATATTATAACTAAGGGAGATTAATCTAAATTATAAAAGTAAAATGCTTCACCTTTACCCTAGCATAAATTTAACTACAAAACATAAAAGAAAAGAGAAGAAAAAGAAGAACTATTTGTAGGCATTGCATTTTCGCATGTGAAACCCGATGATGAGTCTCAATTGGAGGCACTACCTTTTTAGCTAAGGATATTGCGGGAAACGGAGGTCGGAAGGGGAAATTCGGAATAAGTATGTCATCAAGTTCATTCCACAAGTTCACTGTCTTCGTTGGTACTGCGTTCGTTACTTCGTTCGAACCTCAGGCAGATTGCGGACGTTCGTGCCGCGTTCGAGTAAGCGTTCGAACGGAGTCGGTGTTTCTGGTTTTCCTGCTAGCCTCACACCCCAGCCCATTTAGCTCCCCAAAGCCCATAAAACACATCCCAAATTAAATAAATAAATATTAATTTAAACATTAAACATTAAATAAAATATTTAAACCATTTACCAATTAAATAAAACATTTACTATACTAAAACTAAAAAGAAGATATACCTAATTAAAATCAATCCTAACCAATTAAAGCCAATCATATATTTGACTTCCTAATCTAATAAGATAATTACCAATCTAAAATATTTGTATTCCTAACCCAACACAAATTAAATATTACAACTTCCTAATTTAAAATATTTTGTCCCCCCTCAATCTTGTGTATGCCTTTCTTGGAAATCCTAATTGAATACCAAAATCCTTTCCTTGTGAGACAAGGGCAACCCCTAGCTCTCTTCTACATAAACATGCACTAACCTAGCCACTTTTTCTCTAGACTCTCTCTAATACACGCCCAAGACAAAGAAAAACACTTGACATATACACAAAAAGAGAACAAAGAGCCCCAACCATCTCCTCCATAACCGAATCCACCACAAGCAACTACCCTCACATCACCGAAAATCAGCCCCTTTAAACCTCCACACATCACCGAAAATCACACAAAACACAGCAGCCTAAATCACTCCCAAAACAGTCCCTAAAATCCCTTAAAACAGTAACATAAAAGACACTTACAATCCTTGAAATAACCACACCAAAAAGAACACACAGAACAGTCCATCAAGAACCTCAAAACAGTCCACAAACAGTAAGCAGATGACACAGAGGAAACAGCAGCAAAACCACAAGGAAACAGCAGCAAAACGGAGTCGGAACAGTAGCTTGAGCGGCCGAACAGCGAAGGAAGAGGCAAACCAGTGAACCAGAAAAGTTACGGAGCTTTACCCCATTCCGATCTTCGTGAAACGCGAGTCCGAGAGACAGCTTAAAAGGTTAGACCTGAGGGTATCTTTCACTTATTCTTATTTAATTTCTGGTCATTTATTTTGATTATATTTTCTGTATTTGTGGCATTTGTTGTGTGTATGATGTGTGTTGTGGGTATTGGATGAATGGAAGAGTGTTGTCTCTTGTGGTATATAGGATGGAAACCCAGAAGTAAATTCCATAGCCGAATCCGAATGGACGGTAGTGCGGTCTGTACTTGGGACACAACTCCACGTACCACTTGAGTAAACGACACCTTCTCTTGTTTTGTATTGCTTTGGTTTATTTATTTCTCGTCATTTAAATTCTGTATGTTGCTTATTCCCGTATGATACGATCGAGTGCATGGGCTTAGTAAGTGCGATGAAAGGTCCCCTAATTGGAGGGGTTAAAATCCTTCACCACGATGCTCTGCCGCACCGATTGATGTGTGTTCGGTTGAATGCGAGATACGTTCAATCGAGCATACTTAGTTTGATATGATTGTTTTATTTTCGTATGCATGATTCAACCGAGCGCATGGGCTTAGTAAGTGTGATGTGAGATCCCCTATGGGGAGGGGCTAAAGCCCTTTACCACGATGCTTTGCCGCGCCGGTTGATGTGTGTTCGGTTGGATACAAGATACGTTCAATCGGGCACACTATGTTTAATATTATTGCTTTTAATTCTTTGTGTGCATGATTCAGTCGAGCGCATGGGCTTAGTATGTTGGTCTAAAGGTCCTCTCTTTGAGAGATCTAGAGCCCCAAAAGGCCACCTTTACGGCAGTACTTCGTCGCGCCCCTTTATTTTGTCGTTTATGTATTACGTCCCATTTCATGCATCAGGTCTGTTCCCGTTCGAACGCGTTTACGAACGCAACTCGAACGCGCATGTATTTTGCCTTGTCATGCATCAGGTCTTATTTCTGTTCGAACGCGTTCACGAACGCCATACGAACGTGAGCATTCTATTTCATTTCCATTCAAATGCATTCACAAATGCCACACGAACGTGAGTATTCTGTTTCATTTCCGTTCGAACGCGTTAACAAACGCCATACGAACGAGAGCATTCTGCTTCATTTCCGTTCGAACGCGTTATCAAACGCCATACGAACGCGAACCTTCTGTTTACCGTTCGAACGCGTTTACGAACGCTACACGAACGCGTACCCACTGAACTGAGTCATTTTCATTAGATTTCATGCATAGCTTTCCTAGTAGCTATCCCCACATGTATGAATACAAATATGTTAATGTATTACGATTCACATGCTTATGTCATTATAACATTCGATTATTGTTTCTTGTGGTATATCGGATGGAAAGCCAGATGTAAATTCCGTAGCCGAATCCGATTGGACGGTAGTGCGGTCTGTACTGTTGGTTTCTATTATATGTCCCAAGGAAAGATTAAGCATATGAAATACAACAATGAATATATATTAAAAGATGAAGTATGGCGGAATCATACTTACAAAGCTTTTGTGATGAGAAGTGATGGAGAAAATCTTTGAATCTCCAAGCTTCAAGTTTCGGTAAAGGGAGGAAGAAGAGTTGAAGCTCCAAGCTTTGTGTATTCCAAGCTCTTTGATGGTTTCCTATCACCTCCTTTGATCCTTCAATGTGCTAGCAAATGGAGAAAGAAATCAAATCTTCTTTGCCCTAATGGAAGTCACGGCATTGTGAGAGAGAGAGGAGAGTTCTCTTGATCTTTGTTACAAAATCAATTTATATTTATGCCATAATATTTATTAAATTAATAATAAACTTATGACACAAATCATGCAATGGCTTAGAGTGTCAAACACTCAAACTCCATGCAAAACCATTGAGTGTATTGTACACTATCACCATGCAATGTATTAACAATTAAATAATGCATATAATGACATGTGTCATGTGGGCCCCACACGTTTCCAAATGAAAGTGGGCCCACGTGCACTCACGCGTTCGGGTTCGATATTTCCGAAATACCGAACTTACGTCGCGACGTTAATTAAATCGAATTTAAATAAATAATTGCGCCTAGCGAAATTATTATTTACGTCGCTAACGAATTAATTCTAAATTAACTCGTTTGCCCGAATTAAAATCTAATTTTAATTTCGCGTCGAAATCGAATTTCGATTATTATATCGAATATAATAATTTTATCGATTAATTCTAAATTAATCGTTCTCTCTCTAAATAAGGCACTTTATCCAAGATAAAGTTTCTCCGCAATTAATCCAAGATTAATTAAGTCCGAATCAAATATCATAGGTGAATCTTCAGGAAGCGACCCAAGAGATCTCCAGATATGTTGGCAGTAAATACGGTCGTCGGATAATCCGAACACGTACGTACCTCGTACTACGTTCTTACCGATCACAAGACAAGGTTGGCTTCTAGCAAAGCGCCATGCCTACCCAATTCTCCAGAAATATTCTTACTGGAATATTAGATCTATATCAAGCGTAGTATACCGTAGTATTGCGTACATCGATCCAGTATCGGACGATCACATGTTAGGCCTGGGGCTGGAAATGTGTCTGCCCCGTACGAAACATATATCGAACATCAAGCAACTAGTCTCTTTAAATCGGACAATCCTGACCTGGTCATATTGTCCTGACGGTTGCAACCTTTTATAGAGTACTAGTTCTGTGTCCTGCGTGATCATCACCTCCATATGTCTGAAGTGATACTTCCATCTCGACATCACATCCAGTACACTACGATTCTCGATAAACCCAGAAGAGGTGTACACAGAACCGGTTAAGGTCCCTAACCACCAAAACCAAAGTTTACCGATTGTCGCAAGTACTAGCGATGTAAGTCTCAGGTTAAGACCATATACACCTACCCTGATGCGGCCTCCCATAGACACGCAGACATACTACCAATGGGATTCCGCGGGGTCTATCCAGAGCGAAGCTGTTTTCCGTACCATCGGTAAAACACAACCTCCTATCGCACTTGCATAAGTATCCAATACTTAAATATATGAGAACTATGTCGTTGTGCCCTCACAACGTGCACAAGCGCAATACTAGTCTATTCCGCATTATCGATGTCCGATCTCGATAATACTCCGACTAGGGATATTTAATGATTAAACCTTTATGGATTGATACTGTCTCATATCATCTCAATCTGGTATTATCATATGGACTTTCGCCATTTATATATCAAAGTAAATAATATTACAAAACGGCAAAAGGCAATTTCATTATCACATAGTTAATTTTGTACAATAATACAATATCATTTACAAACAGTGACGCTATGGGACATAATGTCTAACAATCTCCCACTTGGCCTATAGCCAGTCACTCAAGCATCTAATACCCGAACTATGTATGTGTCGTTCAAAAACTTGCTGAAGAACAGCCTTCGTCAGCGGATCTGCAATGTTGTCATCTGATGTGACCTTCTCGACCTTTACATCACCACGATGTATAATCTCCCGAATCAGATGGTAACGTCGAAGAACATGCTTGGACCGTTGATGAGACCTTGGTTCCTTAGCCTGTGCTATAGCCCCGTTATTGTCACAATACAATGGAACGGGCTCAGCTGCTAACGGAACTACTCCTAATCCGATTAGGAACTTTCGGATCCAAACTGCCTCCTTTGCTGCTTCAGATGCAGCGATGTACTCCGCTTCTGTTGTTGAATCGGCAACAGTATCTTGGTTGGAAGATTTCCAGCTCACTGCTCCGTTATTCAAACAAAAAATATACCCGGATTGCGACTTGTAGTCATCCTTGTCGGTTTGGAAACTTGCATCGGTATACCCAGATACCGCAAGTTCTCATCCTCCATAAATTAGAAAGCATCCTTAGTTCGTTTAAGATACTTAAGGATATTCTTAACTGCTATCCAGTGTCCTTCACCTGGATCGGCCTGATAGCGACTGCACATGCTCAAAGCATATGAGACATCAGGTCGTGTACATATCATGGCCATACATGATCGATCCGACTGCCGAGGCGAACGGTATCCGACTCATGTTGTCTCTCTCTTCTTGAGTCTTAGGACACATGTCCTTAGACAGAGAGGTACCACGTACCATCGGAACCAATCCCCTCTTGGATTGTTCCATGTTGAATCGCTTCAACACTTTATCAATATGTACTCTGGGAGAGTCCAAGCAGCTTTCTAGATCTATCCCGGTAGATCTTTATTCCAAGAATAAAGGCTGCTTCTCCCAGATCTTTCATGGAGAATTTTAATGAAAGCCAAGCTTTCACCGACGTTAGCATGGGAATGTCATTGCCTATAAGCAATACGTCGTCGACATAAAGGACAATAAAAGTAAGTGCTCTCCCACTAACCTTCTTGTATACACAGGGTCATCTGCGTTTTGCACGAAATCATATTCTTTTATGATCTCATCAAAACGCTGATTCCATGACCGTGATACTTGCTTCAATCCATAAATGGATCGATTTAACTTACAAACCTTGTTTGCAAGTTGGTACGATAAAACCGTTAGGCTGTTGCATATAAACATCCTCCAAAAGGTTTCCGTTAAGGAAAGCGGTTTTAACGTCCATCTGCCATATCTCGTAATCGAAATATGCAGCTATTGCAAGCATTATCCGAATGGATTTAATCATGGCAACGGGTGAGAAGGTTTCTTCATAATCAATACCATATTGTTGACGATACCCCTTCGCTACAAGCCTAGCTTTGTACGTTTGTACGTTGCCATCCATGTCGGTCTTCATCTTGAAGATCCATCTGCATCCAATAGGCTTTACGCCTTCTGGTGCATCAACTAGTGTCCAAACTTGGTTGGCGTACATGGAATCCATCTCGGACTTCATGGCTTCTTGCCATAAAGCGGAATCGATATTTTGTATCGCTTCCTCATACGTAGCCGGCTCATTATCCTCAATAAGATTAATATCTACATGAGGTGAGATCAGGAACCCATACCTCTCAGGTACTGTTCTGACTCTCTCGACCTACCGCGGTCCTTGTGTATGAAAAGTTTGTGGTACAGACTCATCCCGGACGGTCTGTTCTTGTTCCGTCGTTGATTCATTGCCAGGAACAGTATCACTACGATCTTCATCGAGTTCTACTTTCCTCCCACTTACCACTGCATTTATAAAATCCTTCTCAAGAAAAAATGCTTGTAGAGCAACAAATACTTTGTTCTCTGTGGGGTGATAGAAGTAATATCCTTTGGTTTCCCTAGGATATCCTACGAAAAGGCATTTATCAGATTTGGGTTCAAGTTTGGTACCTTCCAAACGTTTACCAATGCCCAGCATCCCCAAATCTTCAGGAAAGAGAAACCTGGTTTCCTTCCTGTCCATATCTCATATGGAGTCTGTTCAACAGACTTCGACGGTACCTTATTCAAAATAAGTATAGCACTGTTTAATGCGTATCCCCAGAAGGATATTGGTAGCTCAGTGCGACTCATCATTGACCTTACCATGTCTAACAAGGTGCGGTTTCTCCGTTCGGACACCACCGTTTAATTGCGGTGTTCCAGAAGGAGTCCACTGTGAAAGAATACCATATTCTTTCAAGTAATCTTGAAACTCATAACTTAAGTATTCGCCACCACGGTTTGACCGTAATGTCTTAATACTCTTCCCTGTTTGTTTCTCCACTTCATTGTCGAAACTCTTTGAATTTTTCAAAAGTTTCCGACTTGTGTCTCATAAGATACACATAACCGTAACGAGATGCATCATCTGTGAAGGTTACGAAGTAGTGAAATCCACCTAGCCTGGCTAGACATGGGCCCGCATACGTCAGTATGAACGAAAGCCAACAGTTCTGTGGCACGTTCACCTTTACCGCTAAAAGGTGATTTAGGCATTTTGCCTAAAAGATAAGATTCGCAGACGTCATATGAATTGGGATCAAATTCGTCCAAGTACCCACTCTTCGAAAGTGTGGATATGTGAGTCTTGTTGATGTGTCCTAGACGACAATGCCACATATAAGCTTCATCTTTTAGATTACTTCTTTTGAGCCTTTTGTTTGTCATTTTAGGAGATTCATTTATATTCAAAATATAAAGACCGTTATTTGCAACAGCTGTGCAAATTTCTGCAATCATTTTTATATAAATAACACCCAGTGTTTCTAAATACAAAAGTGTAACCCTGCTGGGTTAACAAGGATACAGATATAATATTCCTAGTTAAACTAGGTACAAAATAACAGTTCAAAAGTTTAAGTACATGCCCTGAGGGCAGTTCTAAAACAAAAGTCCCTACGGCCAAAACAGCAACAGGTGTTCCGTTTCCGACCCGTAGATCCATCTCCCCTGACGCCAACACCCTGCTATCCTGCAGATCCAGAGGCGATAGCCTTGCCAGCCTTGATATCCTCCCTCTGCCCTTTGCCCATTCGGCAGTCACGTTTCCAGTGACCCCTCTTGCCGCAGTTGAGGCAGATGTCGCGAGATTTGTCCTTTGGCTTCCTAGAAGCCACTGTCAACTCGCCTTTGCCCTTGTTCTTGACTGAACTTCTTCTTCCTCGCACCTCCAATTGCCTTGGGCCCACCCTTGGCGCATGAGAGGTCGATGCATAATGCGCCTCGCGCTTGCTCCACTTTAGGAGTTCCTTTTCGGACTCCTTCAGCACGGACAACAACTCTCCAAGAGTGTCGTCAGTGTCCATCAACTTATAGTTGATGATGATTTGTTTCCAAGTATCGGGTAGCGATTGTAATAGCATATCAATCGTCAGCTCTGCCTCCAAGACAATGCCCATCTTGGCTAACTCATCTATGTCAGCGATCATTTGAGTCCCGTGGGCCTCAACTAATGCGCCGTCTGTCATCCGGGAGCGGAA
>SKCR01025543.1:0-37325 GCA_019454045.1 Zanthoxylum bungeanum
TTCGATATATTAAACGAAATTAGATTTCGATGCGGAATTAAAATTAGATTTTAATTCGGGCAAACGAGTTAATTTAGAATTAATTCATTAGCGACGTAAATAATAATTTCGCTAGGCGCAATTATTTATTTAAATTCGATTTAATTAACGTCGCGACGTGAGCTCGGTATTTCGGAAATATCGAACCCGAACGCGTGAGTGAACGTGGGCCCACTTTCATTTGGAAACGTGTGGGGCCCACATGACCATGTCATATTATGCATTATTTAATTCTAATGCATTGCATGAAGATTGTGTACAATACACTCAATGGTCTTGCATGGAGTTTGAGTGTTTGACACTCTAAACCATTGCATGATTTGTGTCATAAATTTATTATCAATTTAATAAATTTAATGGCATAAATATAAATTGATTTTTGGTAAATCATTTTAACTTAATACAAGATCATCTCTCTCATTTTTTTCTCCTCTTCTCACGCCCAAAACTGAAACATGTTACTGGTTTGGAACCAATTTTGGCGTGGACTTTAGGGAAGCAAAGAGTGGATTTTCATGGTGAAAATTCAAGTGCTAGCACACTACGAGTCTTGCGAAGGTGGTAGGGAGGTTCACCCATGAGGCGGGATTCATCCGACGGAGTTTGGAGCTTCGTTTTGAGACCCGAAACTGCCAAGACAGTGAGTATGGACTGCTGCAGTGGGCTTACAAAGGCATTGCGTTTTTTGGCATGATTCGTCTTCAAATCGACATAACCGATCAATGTAAGTATTCCGCTATCTTCGTTGGTGTATTCACGCATGTTTTCATGTCTTGTTTGATCTTGGGACCTTAGAATATACCAACAGAGATATATTTGCAATGAAAAAATGTTCAACAAAGGGCGCGTACTGTGCGCAGACGCGCACTGTCAATTGGCACGCACTGTAGCCCGCGTACATGATGCATGTTGAAACTCGTTTTCCTGTTTTGGAACTCCTGAACTATGATTCAACACGAATTTTTCCTATGGAGACCCGAAATAGAATATAGTTACTCATTTAATTATTTAAAAAAATATATTTGTGTTATCTATCCGCTGGTTTGACCAGTTTCCACTACACGAGGCTCTAGTCCGACCTAAGGAATTCGGATCCGCCCATACACCAATCTCCATGATATTGCCCCCATCCATGCTCACCCTCCCCTTCACTTTCATGTATGTCCTCGCACCTAACAGCCCACATTGAGAGCAAAACTCAGGAATTCTCTTGTAAATAATTGGAATGATTGTGTTCGTTCTCTCTGCATTGTTCTCTAGATAAATACATTTCGTTAAAGGTTTATTCATTTATAGATGCATCTTTACTCTCATAAACGTCCCTACACAGCTGCCAGAAATCCCCATAACAATCTCGCCCACTTTTCTAACTTGGCTTCCCAGGAAATGTGCTGTATTTTCATTCATACAAAGAACTAGAACATTGTGCATTTGGATCCATATAGGTGTTAATCGTTACATCGAAAGGTGCAAATGATTAAGAAAAAATATAATAAATTTGCGGGTAGGTCCCACATGCTTTAAAAAATAATAATAAGATTAAAATTTACTATTTACACAGTGAATCTCATGCCTATAAATAGAGGCTTCATTTCATTATTTTCTTTATTTCATTCTCAACCAAATCATATGTATTCTAAGAGAGAAAAATATAGTTTCTTCTTAAGAGTTTGTGAGAGAGTTGTAGTTCTCCTATTATAAGAGAGTGTGAGATTGTTAACTCCTTGTGTTTAGAGAGAAGTTGTAAAATTATTTCCACTATAGTGAAATCCTTCTACATTTGCCCGTGAATGTTTCCATCACATAGAGGGTTTTACCACATTAAATTTGTGTCTCATTTCTTTATTTTATTGTTAAGATTTATGGTAGGCTAAGCCTCCTAATTATTATTGTACTGTTATATGGTAGGAAAAGCCTCATGAACTAACAATTATTCTCAATTTCACTTTACTTGCGTGCCAGCTAGGGATGGCAATTTCCGGATCCGCACGCTCTTCAGGGGAACCGGGTCCGGATGTGGACCCAGTAAAATGCATCCGGGTCCGGACCCGGGATCGGCAACTCCTCCACTGTTTTTTTTTCTTTTTTTTCTTTTTTTAAGCTCCACTATTCAATACTATGTATTAACAATATCACAACAAGTTTGAATACATATTAGATTTGTGATAAGTTTGAATTAGAAATTAAAAAACACATAAAAATACTTAAGTTTGAACTTCAAGTTTCAACACAAGTACATTACATATCATAAACAAACTACAAGGAAAAAACTTCAACACAACACAAGTACATAACATAACTAAAAGTTTCATACATAAGTACATAATATAAGATGAACTTTCAACACAAGTACACAACTTAAGTTTGAACTTTTAACATGAAACATGACATGAAATAAACAAACTACAAATTCAACACAACTTCAAGTCATCGGGATCAATCGTCATTCTTCAAGTCATCGGGATCAATCATTTATGAAGTATTAATTATATGTTCGTCAACTTCAATATCTTCAAGCATTTCACGACCTAACAATAGTAAATAGAGATTAAAGTAATGTTAGTTTTAATATAAAATCTTAATGCATATGAATTTTACAATAAACAAGTAGTTTATTACCTCGTATATCACTCCACAACCAATTTTGAGTACACACCAACGCCTCCATAGTATCTGGATGAAGTCTACTACGATGAGGACTCAAATGCCTACCTCCAGTGCTAAAAGCGGACTTAGAAGCCACAGTAGAAACAGGAATAGCCAAAAAATCCCTAGCAATCTCAGCAAATACAGGATATTTGCCCTTGTTATTACTCCACCATGACAAAATATCAAAATTGCTAGTCGGAGGTAAAACACCCTCATCTAAGTAAGTCTCCAACTCAGATTTAGATTGCTTATAGTTAATTTCTTGGGAGATAAATGAGTCCCACTCCCCAGCTATACTCTCATCCATCAAAACAGTAGATTGTGTTGTTGAACCAGATCGAGAACTACCAATTCCTAAGGCACCTCATCTAACTTAATCCACGGCCACTGCATGCTTTGCCTCATATTCATGCACCAAATCAGAGAAAATCTTAAATACTCTATCAATATGATATGAAGATGTGTCTCCATAAATCTTAAGGAAAAAGAAGTGAATCATTAACTTCTTAAACCTATGATCTAGTATGTTCCCTATAGCCATCACTCCATGAATAACTTCCCAATACTTCTCATACTTTGACACCATTTTAGTAGCCATTTTCCTAATCCCTTCAATATGTGATTTCTCCCATAAATTCATTGATAATCTAATTTCACATATCTTAGGAAAAATAAATTTGAGGTGGGATATCTAGTTCCTGAAAAAATTTCTGTCAACTTAGAAAACACCTTCAAATGCTCACACATAATCTTTGTTAACTCTCAGTCTGACTCACATGGCAAACATTTATAATTTTTATCACGTTCCTTCAACCGAACAAATGCATCTTTATACAAGGAAGCATTACTTAACATTAAAAAAGTTGAATTCCAACGAGTTTTACAATCTAAAACTAATTTATTTGTCTCCTTAAAATCTAATTGACGCACTGGAGCTTCAAAATTTTTCAACTCTTCCAGGTGTAGCTGTCCAATAAAGCACTGAATCTCTTATCTTTTCAACACCTTTTTCCATTACAGACATTCCATCTTTCACTATTAAATTCAAGATATGGGCACAACAACGCATGTGAAAAATTTTCCCACCCATAATCAATGAATTTTGTGACAATTTATCAAGTAACATGTCAATCATAGAATCATTAGCAGAACAATTGTCTACAGTCAAAGTTGACAACTTCCTATCAATATTCCAATCCATCAAACACTTGTGCAACACATTACACATCATTTCACCGGTATATGGAGTAGACACATATATAAACCTTATAAAGCAAACAAATTATGTTATTTAAATAATTAAAATGTATTTATATTTAAATATATAAAATACAAATAAGAAGATGTTACCTTATGATACGAATTCGTAGCACCCATAAGTTGTCAATATAATGTGTTGTAACAACCATACATCCTTTTTTCTGATTACTAGCAGTCCACATATCTGTAGTAATTGCTATTCTACTCTCACAAGATTCTAATGAACTGATTATCCTTGACTTCTCGAGTTCATAAAGCTTCAAAATTTCATTCTTTATAGTGTTCCTACTTATTGTTTCAATTATTGGTTGAAGCAACTCTAACAATCCATGAAACCCATGATATTCAACAAAGGAAAGTGGAAGCTCGTGAAAGCTAATCATTCTTGCAATTGAAATCCTCACCGCAATCATATCACATTTTGGCTGGCCAATATTTTCCAATGAAGTAGTTTCATCCCGTTTAGTCGTATATGGTAAATGCATTTGGTTGACATCCCTGAAAGTCTTTCTTAAACAACACTAATAATGTTTCTTCAAGTGTGAAGTCCAACTAGAATATTTTCCTGTCAACAGTTTTCCACAATAGTTGCATATAGCATCAATCTCTCCACCATCATTTTTTTGCCTTTTAAAATGGTTCCATATATTTGAAGTTAGCCTTCTACTGCTACTGCCATACTATTTCGATGAACCCTCTGCGGCCTCAATATCTTCATTATCTCTCTTTCGTCGATTGCCAATTAAATTATCAGGGCCATGACCACGTCCACAACTACTTTGACTTTCTACATATGCTGCCGAATCCTGCTAAATGTCAACAATATTGACATCATCTTCTGTTCGTTGACTTAGTTCCATTTCATCAACAGTATTTTCAGATATATTGCCCAATATCCTTCCGGACCTCCCTTACTCATCTTCACCCATCTACTACTGCAAGGCAAGCTGAAGCTAAAATAAAATATCAGTAAGCTAAAATTGACATTTTCTTTTTTAATCCAGAATAAATACACATATCAATCAAACAATTTTCTTTTTTAAGTAATAAAAGAAAATTATGAGAAAAATATAATAAAACGTGGAAAGGAAAATGAAATATTCATTAGCAAACGTTTAATTAATAAAAAAATAAATAATTAAATAAATAAAACAATAAAAGAAAAATTAACAGGAAAAAAAACTGATAATCGGCACTTAATCAGAAACAGAGTCAAAATTTTCAACCAAAATAAAAAATATCTTCCACATTAAATTGATTCACACTAAAAAAACTAATCAAATAACCGAACATAATATTAAATGAAAGGCGAGGAGTACTTACATCAACAATCAGTTTTTGGCTGGGGAACCGGTGGCGGTGAAGATGGTGCTTGTGCTGTCGTTCGTGAAGACTGAAGATGGTGGCTGCGGCTGGTCGCTGACAAGCTGAGAGAGTGAGAGGCGAGACACCGGGCGAGGTGAGTGACTGAGTGAGGAGAGGCGAGCCGAGAGCGTGACTGCGTGATTCGTGATCATGGTCGTGGAGAAGTGGAGAACTGAAGAAGATTGAAGAAGATGAACTGAATAAGATTGAAGAAGATGAACTGAAGAGTGAAGATGAACTGAAGAAGATTGGTAGTGGTGTGGGTTAGGGATTTTGCGTTTTGATTTGAGAGGGATTTAGCCATTTAGGGTTAACTTAATTTGTTTTTTTTATTTAACCGGGTCCCAGGTACCCCGGATGCGGAACCACCCGGACCCGGTTAAATACGGGACTTCAAAATAAAGACCCAGATCCACAAATTTTTTTTATGGATCCAGGTCTAACTGGACCGGGGCCGGGTTCGGGTCTGCTTGTCATGCCTAGTGCCAACTTCAGCCAATGATCCCAAACAGTGGTATCAACGCTTGAGGTTCAGGGTTATTATTCACGTATATAGTACATTCACATATATGGTACTATTCACGTATATGATTCTATTCATGGTGAAATAGTAAAAATCCGGTTCAAGTGAGAAGTTGATTGTCATCAGAAACATGACGAGAAAGTTCAAAATTGAGAAGTTCAACGGGAGCAATTTTTCCCTATGGAAACTTAAAATAAAAGCAACCTTGAGAAAAGACAATTGCTTGGTGGCAATTGGAGAGAGACCAGATGGAATAACTGATGAAAAATGGAAGTATATGGATGACAACGATGTAGGCAATTTGCATCTAACCTTAGCAGATTTGTGTTATCCTGTGTTGCAGAGGAGAGGACTGGAAAAGAGATTTGGGATACACTTACCAAATTGTACGAGGTCAAGTCACTACACAACAAGATCTTCTTGAAGATGAGACCTTATACTCTTCGAATGAGTGAGTCCACATCCATGACGGATCACATCAACAACTTGAATACATTATTTTCCCAACTCATTGTGTTGGATTATAGTATATCAACAAATGAACGTGCATATATGCAACTTCAAACTATGTCTGATTCGTATGATCAACTTATCATCAACTTGACAAGTAATGTTGTCACTGGTAATCTAGTCTTTAACGAAGTTACAGCTGCTACTCTGGAAGAAGTGTCTAGGCGCAAAACTAAGGAAGACAGGTCATCTAGTTCGCAATAAGTAGAAGTATTGGCGACGACAAGAGGGAGATCAACCGAACGTGGTTCAAGTGGGAGTTAAAACCATGGTAGATCGAAATCAAAAAGTAAGAAGAATGTTAAATACTATAACTGTGGCAAGAAAGGACATGTCAAGAAAGATTATTAGAATATGAATAATGGTGTAGAAAAAGCTCATGTTGCAACAAAATCTCAGGGATGTGTTGCAAGTACTTCTGAAAAAGGTGGCGTACTTTACAATGAAGTAGCAATGGTGTCCAATGATAGAAGAAAACAGCTAAGTGATGCATGGTTGATTGATTCTACAGCAACATGGCACATGACCTCTATGAGAGAATAGTTCTGTCATTATGAACCTGTCTCCGGATGATCGGTTTTTCTAGGCAATGATCATGCCTTGAAAATTACTGGGATCGGAACCATCAAAATAAAGATGTGCAATGGTACTATCTGCATTGTAAAAAAGTTTTGACATGTTATGGGAATGAAGAAAATCTTTTGTCAGTTAGACAGTTAGATGACCTTGGATACAAGATCGTTGTTGAAAATGGGATATTAAAAATGGTGAAAGGAGCACTTACAGTCTTGAAAGCTGAAAAGATCTCAGCAAACTTGTATATTCTCTTGGGAGACTCGATTCATGAAGCAACAACATTGGTGGCATCACTGGATTCTGGAGAAGAAGCTTATATGTTGTGGCATCAGAAACTATGCCATATGTCAGAACATGGAATGAATATTCTCGTCAATCAGAAGCTACTCCCAGGTTTGAAACCAGTTAGTCTGCCGTTTTGTGAGTATTGTGTTACAAGTAAGCAAAATAGATTAAAATTCAGCAAGTCAAGTGCCCGGAGTAAAACTATTTTAGAAATTGATTCACTCTTATATTTAGGAAGCACCGGTTCAATCTCTGGGGAAAGTAAAATATTTTGTATCATTTATTGATGACTTTTCTAGAAGATATAGGGTGTACCTGATAAAAAACAAGTCAGATGTCATGTTAGTTTTCAAAAACTTCAAAGCACAAATTGAAGTAGAAAATGGAAAAAGAATCAAGTGTTTAAAGACAAATAATAGATAAGAATATTGCAGCAAGGATTTTGATGCATATTGTCAGTAAGAATGCATTAAAAGGTAAACTAATACACCATACACTCCTCAAAAAAATAGTGTGACAGAAATGATGAATAAAACGTTGTTGGAAAAAGTAAGAGCTATGCTCAGAACAGCTAGTCTACCAAAATACTTTTAGGCAGGAGCAGTTCATACATCATGTTGTGTTGTAAATAGATCTGCATCAAATGCCAATGATTTGAAGACACCGATGGAGATGTGGAGCGGAAAACCAACTGATTACTCATCTCTTCACATTTTTAGTTGTTTTGTATACGTGATGTACAACGCTCAAGAAAGAACAAAACTGGATCCAAAATCTAGAAAATATATTTTCTTGGGTTATGCTGATTGAGCAAATGGGTATCGCTTGTGAGATCCCACTAACCCACAAGATCATCATCAGTAGGGATGTGATATTTGCAGAAGATCAACTGCAGAAAGAATGAAATGATAGCACTTCAAAAGAAAGTACATAGACTAGAACAGTACTGGTGGAAAATAATCCAAAACAAGAAAATTCATATTCTTTTGAAGCAGAACCATAGCATAAGGTACCAGAACCAATTGAGTTTGAAGCTTCTGAAGTCCGTCGATCAAATCGAGAGAGAAGACCTCTAGGTTGGCATTCAGAGTATGTTACGGAGAGTAACATTATATATTGTCTACTAACAGAAGATGGAGAGCCATCAACTTTCCATGAAGCTACAAATTATGTAAATGCATCTTTTGTGGATAACAGCAATGCAAGAAGAAATAGAAGCTTTGCATAGAAACAATATATGGGATCTAGTACCATTACCACATGGAAGAAAAGACATTGGTAACAAATGGGTCTACAAGATCAAACGAAATAGCAATGATCAATGGAACGATATCGTGCACGATTGGTGGGGAAATGATATGCTCAAAAAGAATGGATTGATTTCAACAATATATATTCTCTGGTGGTTCGACTTACAACAGTCAGAGTAGTTATGGTTATGTGTGCTACTTTTGACCTACATCTGGAACAGTTGGATTTGAAAACTGTATTTCTTCATGGAGAACTTGAAAAAGAAATTTATATGCTCCAACCAGAAGGTTTTGCTGAAATAGGCAATGAGAAATTGGTTTGCAGGTTGAACAAATCTCTATACGGTCTCAAACAAGCGCTGAGATGTTGGTATAAGAGATTTGATTCCTTCATTATTTGCCTTGGGTACAACAGACTCAGTTCATACCATTTTACGTATTACAAGAGGTTTGAAAATAATGACTTTATTATTTTGATGTTGTATGTGGACGACATGTTAGTAGCAGACCCAAACAAAGATCGAGTCCTAGAATTAAAGACACAGTTAGTTAGGGAGTTTGACATGAAGGATCTTGGACCAGCAAACAAGATTCTAGGGATGCAAATACACCGAGACAGAAGTAACATAAAGATTTATCTTTCTCAGAAAAATTACTTGAATAAAATCTTATGGCGGTTCGACATAGAAGATTGTAAGCCAATTTCTACCCCACTTCTTGTTAATTTCAAATTATATTCTTTTATGTATCCTAGCAATGAAGCTGAGAGGAATGAGATGTCTCGAGTGTCGTATGCATCAACAGTGGGAAGCTTAATGTACGATATGATTTGTACTGGACCAGACATTGCACAAGCAGTGGGAGCAGTTAGTCATTTTATGGTGAATCCTGGTAGAGAGCATTGGAATGCTGTTAAGAGGATCCTTAGATATATGAAAGGAACCTCAGATGCTGCGTTATGTTATGGAGGATCAGAATTAGTTGTCATGGGCTACGTGGGTTCAGATTTTGTAGGAGATCTTGATAAGATAAAATCCACTACAAGTTATGTGTTTGTACTTGCAGAATGAGCAGTGAGCTGGGTATCCAAGTTACAGAGTGTTGTGGCTTTGTCTACAACAGAAGCTGAATATATGGCAGCTACACAAGCTTGCAAGGAAGTTATTTGGTTTCAAAGGTTATTGGATAAGTTCGGGCACAAACAAGAGAAGATTTCATTGTTTAATGACAGTCAGAATGTTTTGTATATTGCAAAGAATCCAGCCTTTTATTCAAGAATAAAGCATATAGCGGTAAAATACCATTTTGTTCGTGAAGTAGTGGAAGAAGACAATGTGGACTTATTGAAGGTACACACCAATGAGAACCTTGTAGACGTAATGGCCAAGTCTATCAATACAGACAAGTTTGTATGGTGTAGATCCTCTTATGGCTTAGCAGAAACGTAAGCAGCTTGAAGACGGTAAAGTAGAATGGATTGTGTGGAAACTGATTGGTTTTCAATCAAGTTTCAAAGTGGGAGCATTATTAATCATTGCACCGAAAGGGGCAAATGATTAAGAAAAAATATATTAAATTTATGGGTGGGTCCCACATGCTTAAAAGAAAATAATAAAAAAATTAAAATTCACTATTTTTACAGTGAATCTCATGCGTATAAATAGAAGTTTCATTTCATTATTTTCTTCATTTCATTCTCAACCAAATCATTTGTATTCTAAGAGAGAAAATATAGTTTCTTATTAAGAGTTTGTAAGAGAGTTGTAGTTCTCCTATTCTAAGAGAGTGTGAGATTGTTCACTTCTTATGTATAGAGAGAAGTTGTAAAATTATTTCCACTATAATGAAAGCTTTCTACATTTGCCCATGAATGTTTCCCTCATATAGAGGGTTTTACCACGATAAATTTATATCTCATTACTTTATTTTATTATTAAGATTTATGGTAGGTTATGCCACCTCTTAATTATTACTGTACTGTTATATGGTAGGTAAAGCCTCATGAACTAACAATTATTCTCAATTTCACTTTTCTTACATGTCAGCTTTACCCCCACGATCTCCTAACAATAGACACCTTCTAGAACTTCTGTTTTGTAATTTCTCCAATACCTGTTACAGGTGATAGCACAACCAATGAATTTTCAAAATGCCTTGGTCCCCCTTTCAATATCCTTCTTCGATCCCCATCATTAAAGAACTGGAAAAAGGAATTTATTTTAGCTCAAGCTTTCAACTTTTACCCCATGAACTGGTCTCCAAGCCTGCTGCTTTGTTATTTTGAAAGCTTCTCTATTAATCAGCTTCATTGACAATACTTTCCTCACAAGGCAACACGACATCATCCCTTCCCCCTCTTCCTGCACTTGCCCAGGGAGACTGACCATATCTCTTTTTTCTTCTTGAAGAGACAAAGAGCCACATAATCTTACAAGAACTTTTGTATCCATATGAGAGTGTTTGAACAAACAAAGACGCTAGTTGTTTGGGACTAACAAGCACGAACATATATATAAAAGGCTCTCACAGCGTTGAGCTAAACTAAAGGACGCAAACAACTACACTATATTCAAAATAAAGCTCTCAAGTCTCATCAATGAGGGATTGTGCAAAGAGAAAACTCACATTATGAGAGATTAAACAAGGACCACAGAGATCCTAGATCTACTTCCACTAGGGGTGTCAAAACGAATCAACGAATCGAATTTGTGTCGAATCCTAAACGAATCGAATCAAAATATGATGGATTCGTATTCGATTCGTTTATTAAACGAATCCTACTATCAGAATTCGTATTCGATTCGTTAATAAACGAATCGAATACGAATATTCGTTTATTCGTTTAGTCAATGATATTATTTAATAAAATAATTTACCACACTTGATTTACATCAATTATTCATTAAGATATACATATGAAATGTGCAATTAATATATTTACTAAAAATACCTCACCAAATACCGAAAAATATTAATTTTTCTATGATAATTAGCTATAATTTCTCGAATATTAATTGAAAATTAACAATAACTAGTACATAAAAATAATAAACGAATCCTAAACGAATAAACGAATCAATGAGCTTAAATTCGTATTCGATTCGTTTAATAAACGAATCGAATCGAATTGACCAATTTATTAAACGAATCCATTTTTTCAAACCCGTATTCACTTTAAAGCGAATCAAATCGAACGAATAAACGAATCCTGACCCAAATTGACACCCCTAACTTCCACACTACCCTAAATCCTCAGAGAGAAAAGGGTAAAGGAAGACTTCCACACTAACCTTGTTAACAACATATAAAATAGCATCTCAGAAATTTAATCTCTCTATCTTTAGTGGTATTAATTATTAGTTTTTATTTGATTTTTTTCTTTTTGTTTTGTTATAATGCTTTTTATTTTCAATAACACCTAGCGAGAGCGAGATCATTTATTAATTTTTTTTAAACTTTACTATTAAAGATACGGTTCTTTAACGTAATGTCCCTACTGGTTTTACACAAATGGGATCGGGTGGACATAATGGAATTTGGATGGAGTTTTAATCTTTATATTTGGAACATAAGGGTCATTTTCGTACAGTCGCAATGCAAATTCCTTACATTAGACTGAGGTAAGCTTGCACTGTTTAGTTAGGTGTTTATGGTGGTTCGTTTGATTTTTTCATTAGTTAGTAAGTATTGTTTGTTAGGAAAAAATTAAAAAGTAAATTACAGAATATGAAAAATTGGATTTGATAGTGTAATTACTATCCCTAAGGAATTAATGTCCCCACTACAAGTGTTGATGGGTTTATGGCAGCATCCCTCTATGGTGTCTATAAAACCTAACCAGAAATTCAAGATAGCAAATCTGAAATTTCCCCAAGAACGTTTAAGAAGTTTAGAGAAAAAGAGAATGATTTTCTGATAAATCGAATTGTGGAGTTTTACAGGTATTTATATACCTCAAGTACCATTTGGCAATGGACATCTTTTATTTGAAATAATTTGTTGGCAAGGGACACTTCCTTTCCCAAATCAAACTGTTATATTTAACATAAATTCAAAAAATAAAAATAAAAACCATTAAATTTTCGAAAATCATAAATAATGATTAAGTATCCAAGTGCCCATCTTTGACTATATATATAGTATTTAATTCGTAGGTAAATTTATATTTCCCTCCAAAATTCCACCAATCAATTTTAATCAAATTGGTGCAATAAATGTATTTAAACATTTATTTCTTTTTGTAACTTTTAGATGTGGGATTCATTTATTTTCTCTTCTTTTCTCATAATTAAATCACTAACTATCTAACATTGTTTTCTTAGTTTAATTTTGTTACTGAAAGTGATACTTTGCACACCCTCATTACGGACACAATTATCTATTTTAGGAGGTTGTACTTGGGAGAACATTTGGTCTCACACAAATTTGTTCCCATAAGAAACCTCTTTCACATGCGATACTATATATTTATTTGACAAATATGAGAGTTTCCCATTTGGGAAAGGTTTACTATAGGAATAAATCATGTGAGACTAATTGTCCTTCGTAGATAAAACACCCAAAACAGATAATTATATCCGTAGTGAGAGTTCCCAACACGAAAGATGACTCATAAGTTGAGGGCTACCGCAAGCATTATATTTTTTAGCTCATAAACTTTTCTTAGAACCAACATATCAATAGTTAAGGTGGAATGCAAAGTAACTTATTTAAAAGATATTAGGTAAAAAAAATATCTGATGTCTAGGTGTTCATAAATACGCTTACATCTGTAGTGCCATGTGTTATCACAAAAATGCATCTTTCCAGGGCAAGCTTTATAGTGGAATTGTGCTTCTTATAAATACAATCTGCAACCGCAATTGTAACTCTCTCTCGATAGATGACTAATAGCTCCGGAACTAAATCTCTGGAGCTCATTAATCACTAATTACATATAATCTGACATTAACCCACTTATTTAAATATGCAATTAACTGGTAAGACACATGTCCACACATGACACTTGAAAAGAATAAATTCACCTCACAACCACGTGTCATGAGTATATTCAGAGTCAAATATTAAGATCCAACATGGAATTTCACATAGTATAAAATAAAACTCAAGGCATAAAGAGGGGAAAAAATCATTATTATCAAGCAGGACTCTATTCATTACCACTGAAAAAAAAATACAGACAAAAAATTTAATTAAGAGACAATTTTAACCCATATTTACCAAGATAAAATAACAATCAAACACGTTTATTAACTTGAGCATCGGAGGATCTTTGGTATGTACCTCTCAAACAGGGATGATAATAGGTCAAGTATGATACGGGAATGTTAATAGCTCTTTGCTACGTCCTTATCATCCATTAAATGGCTAAACGGCACTACCTGGCCTCGGCGTCAACACTTTGGATGAACGGGAGTCACAGAGGAGACCACCTAAGACTAGGATCGAGAAATAAATTATCACTATTTTATGTTTCACAAGATCCACAAAGTGGCGAGTGAAGAGCATACTAATAGAGATTGATGGAGGTGATCACCAGTGGAGGAGGAATAAGAAGACTCCTTCATGTTTTGAGAGAGAACCTAAGAGTTACTTAGCAAGACATGAGAGATAGACAAACTTAATAGTTTATTGATTACCGAAAATTAAAAACCAATCCTGACTTACAAAAGAAAACTTCTCTCCTTATATAGGCGGAAGAATGGAAACACAAAGCATCTTTAACGGGACAGGACCCCGCACCAAAGGAATAAAGAAAACACATAATTACTCTTTAACAAAAACTTAAGCTAAAGCTAAAGGAATCTACTTTTACAAAGTAAAAATAAAAGATACTAAATCATGATACTGATAAAAACAAACAATCATGTTATCTAAAGAATGAATTATTGACACAAAACAACAATCATAAAGACCAAGAACGGATCTCAAGGAGATCTCATGTTAACAAAATCATCTTCATACGGGCCTTCATCCCAAATTTCTTTGGCTTCTGTGGACATAGGTATTTCACCATGAATAATGCTGGAAGCAAGATTTTCACACAATATTTTGGTTTAAAATACCATTGGATGATACATCTTTCTGTTTCTTAGAGAGTAACAAAAAGACGTCATTTCTTTTCAATGGTGTTGGCTTCAATGCTTCTTCGTAAGAAATCTTCTAAGACTGCCCTTATTCGTTGTGATTCTTTGAAGGTTAACTGATGGGGCCAATCTATATGGTGAGTAGGTTGTTTCTTTCTAATCTTTGGTGTTGCTGGCCAGAAGACAATCTTCCAATCTCCAATATGGACAGATGGAACTATCTGGACTAAGTGGATAGGAGGATAGACATAGGAATAATCATATGACCATTCTGGACTGACAGTTTCAACCCAAATTATAAGACTCTGATGCTTCCTTAACCACCATCTTATCTCCTAGGCTAAAGGATGAATAAGATCATCAATTAAATTTTCATTAATTCCCTACGATGAGGGTGTTAAAATTCTTGGCCAATAACGAACCCGTTCACAAATCCATGTTCAAAAAGTGTAACAAACTTCCATGGACAAAATTTGAAGAAGTTTTGACTGTTAGTGAAAACAGTTGTTGTGGTATGTCTCATGTCCCTCATGGAGAATGGCAGTATCTCCATATTTTCCCAAGCCAATGGCTGAGCCATCCCATAAATCGTTGACAATGGAAATCCATGTAAGAAAATTAGTAAGGATTATATTCATTATATCTTCTGCTACTTCCGTATGAAGATATGAGCCATGTCATGTACGATCCCTTTCAGTTGTCGTCCATAGTTGAACAGTATAACTATGACTAATCAGTGTTCTGTGAGGAGCAGGAAAATCAGCAAGTTTCACTGGAACTTTATTCTTGAAATCTCTTGATGAAGAAGACGCTATAAAGATGTGTATCAGAAATGGGGAATCTTTGGTGGCAGTATGATCCATAATTCTTTTATAGAGAGACTTCATGTTAGATATGTTGGGGTCGGTGCTCCGAGTGCCAATCCGGATCGTATTTATGTCCGATTCATAAATACGGACAGTTCAAATTTCCATAATATTACCAAATTTACTGGTAGCACCCTTGTCTTTTATACACTTATTCGATCTAATCTCGATTAGATTGAAACTGAATCTGATTTAGTGATACATGTATATTAGACAAAGACCCTAGGATTTACAATATAGTGCGCAGTTACAACGTAGTTTGTAATTGACATTGGGAAGCGCACTATTTGTTGTATATCCTTAAATAAAGTTTCTGGTCAAGATTTACTAACACGGGTCGGTTAGTAAAATCCGCTGAGACCAGTACATGTCGTATATCGTGACTTGGTCCGATGGTTTATCCCAGTGAACCATGAGTCTCGGGAGACTCGTATAGACATGTAGGTGTTTATTTGATAAGACACTGAACGACTCACTGAAGGTTTCCTAATAGATGGTACACCAACGTCAATAGGAACCTTCTCGAGTTGAGCGAGCATAGTGGTCCTTCGACTTGAGATACCACTGTGGATATATGAGCTATCCTCCACACTTTGATGGCAGTCACGTCAACGATCTATTCATGATCAGACCTCCGCCTATTCGTTGGGTGTGGACTAATGCTCATGATATCCTGTGCGTATCAAGATAGGATCTGTCAGTCCTGTGTACAGGGCATAGGCATCCAGCACGTGTTTACGATCTAGTAAATCCATGGCCGTGGTATAACATCGGAAATCAGTTCCGGGTGTTATTTAGAGATCGTAATTGAAAGTCGACTGTATTATATACCGAACGGATTTGACGTTCTCATCTATATCTCAGGTATAATACGGATGGCCTGTGACGGATGGATTATACGTATGCTATGACCTCGACTTGCATAGTTTAGCGAGATTATCCGTGGTCGTCATAATTCATGAGTGGGTGAATTATGGACACGAAATTGGATTTCGTGACGGATAAACCTAAACTTAGAGAGTCCCATAATATGAAGTGTACTCGTTGAGCACTTGGGCAACTCGATATGAATAATACAGATTATTCATAATACTTCATCGGATTAAATGAGTTAATTCGGATCGTTTAATCGTTAAACGACAACACATGCAATTAGGAGATTTTGTCCGTTAATAATTATTGTGTATTTATATTTGATACATAATTTGATTAGATACACATTAATTATTTGTCAAATGAGATTTTGACATATTCCATAAATATATGTATTTATTATTTAATGTAAATAAAATACATATATTTGTGTAAATTATTTGTTTAATTATTTAATAGTTAAATAATTAAATAATCAATTTTTCCAACCTTATCCATTTATTATAATTGTTTAAAATGGTGGATTACCATAAGTGTCGGGTAGTCGGTTCGGTCAAAAACGTGTTTTAGGCAATTTTACGAAATTAGTTTTCAAAAAAAAATTCACGAGTTAAATTAAACGCGAGTTTTCAACTTGTTTATTTAATATAGTTGATATTAAATAAATAGGTTTAGGTGAAATATGAATAATTAGTCATATTAGATATTGATTAATTTATTCGGTATTTTGAAAAAGTTTTAAAAATATTCGATATCGAACCCGCGCTTCCGCGCGCCAACAGCGCTTCCGCGCGCCCCGACCCCAAACCCCAACAAAAATGGTATCAGAGCAGGTCTGATGCTTCATCCATTACATTATTCTGCTTGATATATGATATTTAATCCAATTTTGTTCGCACATGCTTGATATCTAGATATGTTTCTTAACTTTTCAATTCTATGCTAACGGAAAATGTAACAAAATTTAATAGTTAAATTGAGTTATATTTCATATAGGTAGAGTTGAATTGTTTAGAAAATGATTTAGATTAAAAATTCTGCATTGGATGTAGAGTTAAACTTTCGTAGGAAAATCCCCGCTTTTAAATATGGCTGTAAAGTAACGTGTATTGGATACATGTTTCTTGGTCCGCCTTGCCAGTACGGATGCAAATGATTTCCTGATGCTATAGCTGTATCGTGCCAAAGCTGTGCAGTTATGGTTGATGGTAGTTCATTTACGCCGGTAGAACTTATATGATAAGAGACAAATTCAAGTGAAAGTGGAAATCCTGAACGTGCCAAAGCTGTCAGGACTACACCGGTAGCTTGAGTTTGTCATTGGCAAGTGTAGCCTTGATATGCCTCCCTGTGAACGTGCCAAAGCTGTCACAGCGAGAAACGGTCAGGACCAAAACTAGGAGTCACTAGTGAGTGATTGACAATGAGTTGTCTACCTAATGAATATACGTAGGCGAGAACGTGCCAAAGCTGTGAGTCGAAATATATTCATGGGATCCTACTCTCACTATGGAATTCGATTTAATTATTGAATTCCCGTTGTCCGTTGGGGATTACGGTATTACGTAAAGTAGTGGGAGACACTGCAGAGTTTAAAATCTATAACTTAAGCAGTGTGTAATATTTTGGAATTTACTGCTTTCGTTTTCCTTTTATCTATATAGTTTATAGATTTATGCTTCTTATCCACTGCATAGTATATTACCTGAATATATGGTTTTCTGAATTTACTTATGGTTGCGTAGTTCTAGAATAAGTTCTAGAAAGACAGTAGACTTAGATATTGTTAGATTAGTTGAAACCATCGGGAACTGTTGTTTCGATTTTCTTGAAAATCAAGATGGTTTGTGACTTAGTTTCTAAGTCGCGATTAGTTAATCTAGATAGATATCTGGTTTAGGATATTATTCTTATATAGAATTGTTTCTTATGCAGTAAGAATTGACTTGAATAGTTCATGTCTCGAGATTCTTGACTGGCATTAAGAAAACCCTAAGTATTTGTTTATCTTTAATGACGTTTTTGGCTTTTAGTGACTTTTAGAAGTCATGTGTTTGACACAGTTTGCTAATCAATTATTTGCAATTGTTGTAAATAATTGAACGTAAATTATAAAGCTTGAGAAATGAGATGTGTATAGTTGTGTACAGAGAATATCGATTCTCACAATACGACAACTGTAGGTATTGGATACCGGATCTCCCATCTAGTTAATTAAAATAATGTTTAATAACTGTTTTGATATTTGATATCATAACTTGTGACTATTGGATAGTTACTTGTTATGTATAAACAGTTGTTACATATTTTAAGATGACTAGTAGTGTCATTAATGAAAGATAAACATTAAGAAAAATATTCGGTAAAATAAATAACTTAGAATTGTGCGTTATGAGATTTTATCATAAAAACATTAGATGCTTGTTCCTTATGGTAAAGGATGGCTTGATACAAGATCATATCATATATCCTTTTCCATTTAATGAATATTGTATTCAGGTTGTGATTAAATCTCATTTAACCGATGATTGTCATTGAACCACCAACTAATTAAACTAATACATTGGATGTATGTAGTTTAACGAATTAGAAATTGCCTAGATAGTTTTCTTTACTCCGTAACGTAGTTAATGATTTGTCATAACTTGGTTACGTGTTTCTACTAGAGAATATATTGAACGTCTTGAATGTTCAAGAACTGTCAATGTTTTCTAATGAAACTTGGATAGAATATTTTGAATTGTTCAAAGATATTTTATTTGAGGTGTTGAAAACTATAAACATCTTGAGTCTTTGAATTGTTCAAAGATGTTTGATATGATCAAACACATGAATTTAAGGTAATTTAGTTCTAAGGTTATTTAATCAATATGATTCTTACTCATATTAAACTTCCACGATTCTATTTTGATGGAATTGGTAGTGGGAGTTGTCCAATCTTATATGATTTGATTCGTTGATATTGAGTGTCACTGAATTAGTTTTCAATACTTTGGGGTTATGCTCCAATAACATTAATTCATCTCTTTAATTACTGTTCCATTCGTTTCTACAATTATATATATGATATGTATAGGTAGAAAATTCGAATCTTGAAAAGTTTGAGATTTGAAACTTTCCTTGTATAATGTTTATATAATTGAAAGTACTTGTGCCTCTGAGGTACGAGTGAAAGGTTTATCATTTATTCTATTAATAGAATATTGTTTCTATTTGATAGAATATTGTATTCTATTTGATAGAATATCTTTTCTATGATCCCGAGTAATGAAATTGTTTTGTTACTTAGTGATTGACATTGGATGTTGACGATTGTAGAAAAGATTTGACTTTGTGAAGTCAAATGAGAGAGTGATAAACTGTAATGGAACTATATAATTAATAAGATGAAATGACCCTTAGACAATTTCTGTATAAGTTTAATAGGATGTCAGAATCATTTACAAAGTATCTGATACTTAATGGTTCTTATGTTTTCTTATCGAAGAAAATTATCCTATAACTTATAGTGGGAGCGATATTTGATATCGATTTCGGAAATTACCATTGAACCATAGATCTAAGATTGTTCATGGCTTACGACGATCAAGTTTAGAACTTGATTAAGCTTTCGTTATGAATAGTTCATAAAATGTGCAAATTATTTGCGCAGCAAAAGCGAAGTAGGCTGATAAATGTTGACCTTTATAGTATGACAATGGGAAAGTTATACCCAGTAGTCTATTGTAGATTCTGAGAAAACTTGTCTATTGTCGTACTGTTTGGACAATTAAGGATTTGTTGGTTAATGTTAATATAAACTGTATTTTGGCTAAAGAATGCAAAGTGGCGTTCTTGAATGATTTCTTCGAATGAGAGATCCGTTGTGATTTCTTTGTTTGAAGAATTTGTTCTGGAATGGCCCTAGAGATTGTATTCTGCTAAGATCACCGTTTGATATACTAGCTTGTGAGCCTACTGTAGACTCATATAAGTTTTTCGGAAATCTGTGTTCTCTGATTTTGATATTAGTCAGATTGTCTGGTTTTATCGAAGTATAGAGAATACGTATTTGTCAGTTTCTCCGTGGAAGCAGTGGGAGTAGTCTCTATTATATTAGATATAAAGTTTTATATTAGATATAAAACTGAGAGACTTGTAAGATACTCTCATTAGTCACATATTATATATGATCTAATAAAAGACACAGTAAGACTATATGTATGACAATTAGTATAACTGTTTGACAGTTAACGTGTCTTTAGTATATATAGTATTCATCATTCGTAAAAGATGATTCCTTTGTCGAAAGAGAGATTGATTAGAATATCTAGTCAATCATATGCATCATTGGATGATAGCGTAATGAATGCTATATTATGTGTGATTAAAGATATCAATTTAATCGTAATTGTTACGAGTTATTTTGATATGTTATAGACCATATGATAAGTCTTGGAACAGTTCTTTGTTATCTATGAGATACTAAGAACGAGTTTCTTGTTCATGGATAATTTAGTCAGTAATCATAAGGTCAGATTAGTTTTGATTCTAATTATGACATTAGATGGTCTATGTCATGTAAAGTCAGAAAAGATGCAGTGGGAGTGTCACCGTTGGTTCTACTGAATTAGTGGAATCAGTTGCAACTTATGAAGTATTGACTTATGAAGTTGCAAAGTGACCTCAATGATTAGAAGTGTTGATATTAGTTTTGTGCTTGCGGTTGTCTGCAAAGTATTTGGATTTGATCTCTAAATACATAGACAACTCAGTAGCTATAGCACAATACTGATATAGCGTCAGAGTCATATTGATGTAGAATTTGGATTCTGCGAAATATGAATGATGCTAGCTAAGGAAAATGGTTGGGTTTGTTGGACAGACTCGATTTGTTAAAGCAGACTTACTTGTTATTGGCTACCTCTTGAGTGCTGGTGAGCTCTTGAGGACCATGAGTATACGATACACATTTAAATGAGTATAGGATACCATGGATTGGCACTAAAGCAAGTGGGAGAAATTGGTGCTCCGAGTGCCAATCCGGATCGTATTTATGTCCGATTCATAAATACGGACAGTTCAATTTTCCATAATATTACCAAATTTACTGGTAGCACCCTTGTCTTTTATACACTTATTCGATCTAATCTCGATTAGATTGAAATTGAATCTGATTTAGTGATACATGTATATTAGACAAGACCCTAGGATTTACAATATAGTGCGCAGTTACAACGTAGTTTGTAATTGACATTGGGAAGCGCATTATTTGTTGTATATCCTTAAATAAAGTTTCTGGTCAAGATTTACTAACACGGGTCGGTTAGTAAAATCCGCTGAGACCAGTACATGTCGTATATCGTGACTTGGTCCGATGGTTTATCCCAGTGAACCATGAGTCTCGGGAGACTCGTATAGACATGTAGGTGTTTATTTGATAAGACACTGAACGACTCACTGAAGGTTTCCTAATAGATGGTACACCAACGTCAATAGGAACCTTCTCGAGTTGAGCGAGCATAATGGTCCTTCGACTTGAGATACCACTGTGGATATATGAGTTATCCTCCACACTTTGATGGCAGTCACGTCAACGATCTAGTCATGATCAGACCTCCGCATGTTCGTTGGGTGTGGACTGATGCTCATGATATCCTGTGCGTATCAAGATAGGATCTGTCAGTCCTGTGTACAGGGCATAGGCATCCAGCACGTGTTTACGATCTAGTAAATCCATGGCCGTGGTATAACATCGGAAATCAGTTCCGAGTGTTATTTAGAGATCGTAAATTGAAAGTCGACTGTATTATACCGAACGGATTTGACGTTCTCATCTATATCTCAGGTATAATACGGATGGCCTGTGACAGATGGATTATACGTATGCTATGACCTCGACTTGCATAGTTTAGCGAGATTATCTGTGGTCGTCATAATTCATGAGTGGGTGAATTATGGACACGAAATTGGATTTCGTGACGGATAAACCTAAACTTAGAGAGTCCCACAATATGAAGTGTACTCGTTGAGCACTTGGGCAACTCGATATGAATAATACGGATTATTCATAATACTTCATCGGATTAAGTGAGTTAATTTGGATCGTTTAATCGTTAAACGACAACACATGCAATTATGAGATTTTGTCCGTTAATAATTATTGTGTATTTGTATTTGATACATAATTTGATTAGATACACATTAATTATTTGTCAAATGATATTTTGACATATGCCATAAATATGTATTTATTATTTAATGTAAATAAAATACATATATTTGTGTAAATTATTTATTTAATTATTTAATAGTTAAATAATTAAATAATCAATTTTTCCAACCTTATCCATTTATTATAATTGTTATAAAAAATGGTGGATTATGATAGGAACACATGGAATGGCTTTAAATTACACTTTACTTGTCCATTATGATTGGATTACATAAAGTTGATTTATATTTAATTTAATTTAATTGTTAATGGACATTTTTGCCCTTAAAATTTCGTCCTTCATGTTTTAAAAGGGGAGAATTTGATTCTCTTTCTCTTTTCATGTTTATCACTGCCGAGAGTCTCCAAAAAATGGGTTTCATGCCTCTTCATGAATCAAAATTGAGAAAGAATGAAAAAATCAAGAAAAAGCTTGGGAAACATAGGATTAAAGGTAATTCTAAAATCCTTATGATTTTTTCTTGTTTCTTGATGATATGATGATATTAGGGTTTCTTCTTTTTCTTAAATTTGGGGATTTTGGTTGTAGTGGATGAATTGGAAGTTGTAGTGCATGTGTGAAGTGAAATTGGTGAATATTAATGGAATATTAGGCCAATTTGTTCAATTATTGTTAGACAACCTTGTTGCCATTCTAGAGTTGTTTGAGCCACTCTAAAATAGCCTAGAATTGTTCTAGAGTTGTTCATATGGTGGGACTTTGATTCGTGTTTGAATAATTTGATTAATCTTGAATAAAATTGGATTTAAGCATGAAAAGTGGACTGTTTTTGCTCACTGATCAGACCTGGAAGAGCTACTGATTTTGTGATGAAAATGTTGTCTTTAGAATATATTGGATGTGTTTTGGGAGTTGGCATAATTGCCGGAAAGTGTTTCCCACTTAAAATAAGCGAAAACTGCCAAAAACGGTGTTACCGGGTGGATTTGAGCCAACCGGGTGACGACTGTGAAAACAGTGATTCCGTCACTGTTCTGGCAGCCCGTGTACTGCCCCGACACTATTGGAGCTGACCTGGGCAGTTTCCATAAGTGTCGGGTAGTCGGTTCGGTCAAAAACGTGTTTTATGTAATTTTACGGAAAAACAGTTTTCGTAAAAGTTTTGCGAGTTTTCAACTTGTTTATGTTAATATTTGATATTAAATAAATAGGTTTAGGTGAAATATGAATAAATTATTCATATTAGATATTGATTAATTTTTCGGTATTTTGAAAAAGTTTTAAAATACGATATCGCCCGAACCCGCGCTTCCGCTGCGCCCCATCGCCCAAAACCCCAACAAGATATGGCTCCCCAATAATCGTTGCTTGAATATCTCTGCAAGACACGTTGTCCGTCGATGAGAATCTTTAAAGTAGGAGGATGCTGACATATTTGTTTTAATTGATGCAATGCTTCAGTCTGTACGGGTCTCATACTGGTGCATTATTTTTAATCATTTTGGACAACTGGCTGGTATGGATGGTGACATGTGGCAAGAACTCCTTCATATAATTGACAAGGAATTGTTGAAGTTGCTTCCTCGAGAAGTTATCAGCAAGGAAATTCAGAAGTTCCTGTGCAATATGTTTTCCTAGACAGTAATGTCCAAATTTGAACACCATTCAGTGAAGAACTTACTTGTTGTATTAGAAGTTGGTGATGGAGGAGAATGCTCGAAGATTTGGAGAAAGTGTTTGGAGACGATGAAGTTGTAAAGGTTGGAAGAGAAAAAGGTTAGAAGAGAGGCAAAAATAGCCTTTAAATAGGCTGTTCGGATCAATCTTGGTCGTTAAATTGAAAAAATAATGATATATTGATGACACGTGTCACTTCAATCACAATCATTGAATTCAAATAGAGGGCTGGATGAAAGGCACATAAGCGAAGGGTCTCAGCCACATGAGTTTGGGCGTGCAAGACACAGATGCGCGACACTTGGCATCTTTGAGAGATGAAGCAAAAATAAGATTTGATGGATGTGACAGGCATTTAATGAAGACCATTATGCCTTCACATCTTCCTATGGACGATTCAGAGACCCCTAGGAAAATTTTTCAATTGGCGATGAAAGAAAGACAGTCATTATGAAAATTGAATATTTGGCAATATGCATAGCAACCTGACCAGAGGAATATAGTTGTGGGAGCATTTGCAAGAAGCTACAATCCAAGGACATTGGCTCGGTCTGTACAACCATCTTTTACAAAGTTTCCGGTATCAACTCATCAACTCGTTGATACCGAGAACTATGGGACATAAGTTGATGGTGAATTTTCACCCCGATGAAGTTCAGGTAGAATGAGGTTTGTATCTGGCCAAGAGATTATGATAAAGAGTCAAGGGCCCAGAAAGGTGGAAGTTGGGCAGAGAGGCCTGATCCCACTGTATAGAAAAGTTCTCCTGGGGGCAGAACCTGCTGGTGACGAATTAAGTTAGGATACCGACCCGACCTACAGAAGAAGTGCTGGATTTGGGCTTATTAGAATATTTGAGGAAACCGGTCTAAGGTAGTCATTGTTTGTAAACCCGACCTGGTTAAAGAAGTCAGAGGGAGTTTTGACAAGTATTATCCAGCTCGGTATGCCGACCCAAGGAACAAAGAAGGGATCACATGTCACTCTCTGCTTAGGTCATGTGACGTATGCCCTAATTGAAAGGATAAGTTTATAGAAGACTAATGATGATAGTGGGAAAAACAACGATTCTCATTGGAGGTAGCCTCTGCCATCTGCCATAGAGCGGTGCAGTGGTAGAGAAATGGCAGAGTAGAGCCACCATAGGTCTGTGCAGTGACAGTGAAAATGGCTAGTCTGATTGGTTGAATTGTGGGTAGCTAAGGAGAGTTGTTAGTACAATGATGGGGTTGAAGATTCAGATTCAGAGGATAGCAATTTCTGCATCTCACAACTTGTAAAAGAGCTCGAAGCTTCTAAACTAGTGATATAGAAAGAAAAGTTGGTCGGTTATTTGACCAAGCAAGTGAATTGTGTAACGGGCTAATGTAAGACCCGAGACGTTGTAAACTTTGTAAGCTCACTTCCCTACTTGTAGTTCGGATCGGTCTTGACCCCGAGTAATAATAAAATACCCCTTACTCCGTGAATGTAGATTATAGCCACTCTCCGCCAACCCACATAAATCCTTGTCTCTGTTATTATCTGTTTACTTGCTAAATTTGTTTTGATTCTCTACTAACCAAACAAATTCACTGCTAAGTGAGGTTTGTTCGAGGGATTTATTTCCAATATTGCCCTTGAAAAACAATCGTCAACTTCAATATTATAAATAAATTTTCTAGGCTGAAATTCTAGTAAAAATTGATATGGTAATATTACTGTGTCCTAGCGATTTTAATTAAATAAGTTCACGTTTATTTCTGAAGGAACCTTTTTATCAAATTTATCCATATGCGAACATCATATTTGATTTTTTTTTTTTTTTTTTTTTTTTTTTTTGAAATTCTAGAAATTCATCATCCGTTGACAGCACATAATATTCTTAATTAGACATGTAGCTTCTTTTTATATTATTCTTTGAAAGGTTTTGCTTCTGATTTTCCAGCTCAAAATGTGTTAATCTTCTTAAATTTTCACTTAAATTGAATGAAATTCATCGGATACTCGATTTTATCGATCAATCTCATCAATCTTATATGTGATTTAGCTTTTGATCAAACTTTAAGAAGCATGTGAACATTTTTTTATTTTTTTTTAAATGGAAAATCAAATCTTAAACTCTAAACCACCAAACCACGTCCCTTGAACGAAGCATGTGAACATATTAGTAAGAAATATGCTAATTAAACTCACTAGGATCTTTCAGAAATTTAAACTTAATTCTTAATCACAAAGCAAAGTTACAAATTTATTTCCACTTGAGATTTCATACAAAACCCCAGGCATAAACAGATTCCCGAATTATTATTACAAAACCATGCATAAACCCCACTCCATTAATAGATTTTAACCTCCTTAACATCCTTCTTAGGCTTTTCAGTCCGAGGAATGATAATATTCAGAACCCCATCTTTCAACTCAGCCTTAATATCATCAGTTTTTGCATCATCAGGCAACACAAGGCTTGTGTTATAGTAACCATAGCTCCTTGAAGACCAATACTCATCATCAGAGCCGCCTTCCTCTTCCTCTTCCTTGTGTTCACCCTTTATCGTCAAGACCCCATCATCAACGGTGATCTTCACATCATCTTTCCCTAGCCCCGGCACCTCATATCGCAGCTTGTAGCAGTCCTCTTGCTCTTTCACACGCCCCATGATCAGTTGTGATGGTGATATGTCCAGGTTTTGGAATAGCCTGTTGATGTTTTCGGTTGCTTGCATGAGTGCATTTCCAAGCCCTGATGGAAATAACTCTATAAGAGTAACAAAAACGAATTAGTCATCATTTGTAATATGAAACATAAAACTTTAATGCGAAATATCATTAAAAAAAATTACCATAAAGTTGTGGATTGTCCTTGTCCCTCCAAAGACTCTTCCTGCCTCTTCGTTTTGGAAATAGCCACGACTTTTTTTCCTTAACGGCAACTTCTTTGCCTTCTTTTTTCTCATCATTGGCAGCCGTTGCTGTGAACCTCTTCAGCAACTCATTACTCCACTTTTGCCTTTGCACACGACCAATGGTATTACCACTCCTCTCCCCTAAACTATGCAAACTTGCCAAAGAAGGTGAAGAAGTGGACACCCTTTGTTGCAAGTTCCTCAGAGCCAAACGAGCCAGACCCATCTTTTTCAATAACTTGGGAGTTCTTAGAGAATTGGGTTGCTTGTTTTTAGAGCTCTTGCTTGGAAATGAGAGTATTTAAGGTTGTGTGAGAGTTGAGCTTTTTGGATAATTCAAGAAGTCTCTGAGATGTTCTGGGGTTTTGTCGACACATCAAGAAAAGGTTCATTCGTGACTTCAATAGATGATTCTTGGTGTTTCTCAAACTCGATCACTATTTACTATTTTTAACTTAATTAATTATGATTTATGAATGGATTATTACTACCTTTTTTTATTATTGTTTGCTATTGATGGGAGGAGTGTTCCAGAGGGGAATGAATCTGATGCCACATCATCCTTTTTCCAGATGGTATATACACCCGAAACATGATATACCTCATCTTTCAATACGCGGATAAAGATTAAAATTATGCTTCACGTTCCTCAGGCTCATGATTATAAAATGTCCACTTATTGCTTGTATCTTTCTTGACTTGGATCTAGAAGTGGTGGCTACTTTAAACAAGATATTGACATCTTGTAAAGATCCCGAGGGAGAGTGAATTTAGAGTTTCTTCATTGAAAAGTCCAAATTTGAAAAACATCAAACTTAACTAAATGACATTCTGCAAGTACAACAAACACATTATTAAAAGGACTCAAAAACCGTGAGCTGCATTTTTCAAAACTTGGACAACATACATCTTTCCGAGAGCAACCATATCATTTATCCATTGAAATAATTTTTATAAACAATGTCAAAGTCTTGAAACTACCTCAAGTATTCATGAAGGAAAATTGATTTATCATCAGAGTTCTTGCCCAAGGAGGATGTAATGCATACATAGGAGAGAGGGACGGATTAATCCCAGTGACTTTTTAACTGTAACTTGAGAATCTTTGCAAAACGATGTTTCAATATACACTCCATGCTAACTATGGAAGCAAATAAAATAATACTGCAGCTAGATGGGTTTCAATATTTGACCAATGTTCAAATGCCTTATGCCTCTACTGTCAATCATACAATCCCTCCTGCTCCCAAATGTCCACAAGAAAATCTACCATTTCCTGCCAGTATTGTGATCGATGAATAATCAATTGATCCTTATTATAATGAAAACATGAGCTCATGGAAGGAAACTTAACCGAAAGAGGAATAGGCTGAGGAAATGGCTTGTTGCTCCCAAGCAAACTTTCATAAGTCGCATTCCAACTGCAAAGCAGGAATTTTTTAACCAGGCAGAGACAATGAGTGCTGACAAAATAACAAAAATAAATAAATTTATGAATGAACAAATACCTTAGCGGAAGTACAGAATCCAGAGACGGCTTCCTATTATATATACCTGGAACGCCTACTAGAGATTCTTAAACCTAGCTACACATGAACCCACATATCTAATCCCAATAGCTATGGCACTTCTAAACCAACAATATCTGGAACTTAAAATCTAAATATATTCATATACTTCTCTAAACTGCAATATCATAGCTACCACGACTGATCACAGCAAATGAGACGTGAACCATCAATTTCTACAAATTTTGTCAAATTCTTGGGAATATAGAATGGTGGGTCATGATGAATTTTATGAAAAAAACAACATTAAGTCACGATCAGAAAAGAGAAAAATTATACCAAACACTTCAGTAACACTTCGTCAGAACTTCAAAGTTTGAAATTATGGTATTCCTTGTAATCAAAGGAGAAAGTTACTAATTCAAACATGATGCTACATAAAGAACATTGAGCTTCTTATTTCCTGTAATCAGGGGAGAAAGTTGTGCTATTTCTTGTAATCAAGGGAGAAGATTGCTAACTAGGGACCAGCATTCACACTGGCATGCAGGTTTCTCTATTAATAACTAAAATAAATCACCTGGTCAGTCAAGATTGTGAATTTGGTATCTTGATCTGTTGATCATGTGTTAATGCCACATCCCTCGGCAAACCAAAAAAAAAAATGCAATATGTATTGCATGGAGATTACTATAGAAAGCAAGTTTGATGATTCACTTGGGAAATTCATAGAACTCACTTTAACTTGGGTTCCCGAACTTGATGAGTTCGGTTCTCAGGCTTTTTTTTCCCCTACCCAACTCTGCCTGGTCTGATTCCAAAGAAGAAGACCTGCAAACCAAGAGGTCAGATAAGGTACTGGAAAGACCGCTTGGTCTTGTTCAGAATCCAAAAGGGAGCCAATCCCAACCACGAAATGGTGGCATATACAATATCATACAATGTATACAGCTGGCTCAAATTATGAATATGCAAAAATTTTCTCAAAATATGAACATGCAAAAATAATCAATTAAATACACCTATAAGGAGCACTAAAAACTTGCCATGGTTTACAAACTCCGAAGGTGCATTAGCATTCCCGCCACCACCCTGAGTATCAAGAATCTGATTGTTTGTGCCAAGTGATGATATGCTTCCTTGCGACTGAACTGCACTTTTGTCCATATCACACGTGCTGGTGGTCCAAAAATCGTCTGATATGCTGCGTTTACTGGCTGAATTACCTTGAACTCCCAATTCCTTTGACAGCTTACTTGCAGAGTTATTTACTGTGGGCCTAATACAGCATCCAAGACAGGCACTGCTCTGTTGCAAATGACATTAAATCATGACTGATCAAAGCCAGTAACCACATACTCAACTGCCAAAACCTGTACCTAATAACTTAATACAGAGTTAAAATTCTTTAGCACTTCTCTTTAAATGCTCAAAATGGCACCACGATGTCAGTTTACTATTATGTGAAAGCCATTCTTGTCCAGAACTCTTAAGAAAGATGCAAATAAACATAGGCATAAAGAAGAAAGACTATCCCATCAACAAATAAAGAAGAAAAGATTAAGGACACAGCAAAGAATGGAGCACATGAATAGAACTTTTAAAATAACAGCTATTAACAAGTAGAAAATGTGTAGAACTTTTAAAATAACATCTATTAACAAGTAGAAAATGTGTTGGCATGTCCAGGGCATCCTGCCTGAAATTATGAATAGGTACAATAATAATTAGCACAAAATGAGAAGAGAAGTGAATAATAAAGCACATATTGGCAGTACTAGGAATCAAGAACCAGTATCTCAAATGCATTGTTGTCACTAGATTATGTATTTAACTCCCAATTCAACAAAAACATGTGCACTACGGAACAATATTTTTGCTCACTATCACCAATTCCATATATGGAGAAAGGATTGGGATGACTGCTCGAGTACTACTTCCAACTACACAGTAACCCATTACCGGTCAGATTCAACATAAATTTGACTATATGTATCGTGTTTGTCAGGCAATGGTCTTAATGTAAGAATGGTGACTTTCATATTAACCATTTCTTACAAAAGCCAACTACTTTCCTCAACTTCTATCAAACTTTTAAAGTCAACACAATTAGTACCAAAATATTCTCAGCCACAAGAAAGTACTATTTGAAGATGGCAATATTAGTTCAAAGCTCTAGCTCGACTCCTTTGGGATACTGATACACAAGGGTTGCAGGTGAATGTAGGCATATTTAGATCAACCTTTAAAATAAAAATGAAAATTGTTGGCTGAAAACGGAGATAGTAAAGCATTTATGGATAGTATATTTTCTTCTCAAAGCACCAAATCTTATGTTTGAAACCTAAACTTTTTAAAAGCTAGATTGCTAAGGAACACTTCAGTTTGATGACAAAAATAGGATTTCCACAGTGACATTTAGAACAGAAAAATATAGGATTTTATTCAATACACATAGCTTGATGGTGAATATCACCAACTGAATTATGAAGGGCGTGATTGCGCATAACATATCATGGGACAGTGTCGCAAGAATTCCAGAGCCACAAACTAATAAAGTCATCGATATTCCCAACTTTCACAGCCAATGGACACTTAAAGTTGCACAAACAAGCTATGAAAAACCACCAAAATCTAGCACAATGTATTCCATTTCTCCTGGGAAAAGGCTTTGTTTGGTTTGGTTCGGTTATTGACAACAAAGAGCTCCTAGGATGCCAAAAATAAATCCTATATTCCCAAGACTAATTTCACTCAAAATAAATCCCCTCTATTTCTTCCCATAACTTTCTAAGCGACAAAACACAATCACTGAATTTAATAATTCAAATCTCATATTTTTCTTAGTTTTCTCAGCAACCAAACAACAAAACAATCAAGCAGAATCAGATTCCAAATCATAAACAGAAAAGCAAACAAAAGAATCCCAAAAAACTCAAAGAACCCATCAACATATTCCTATTCAAGTTCACAAATCCAATTACAAGAAACCAAAACACTTACCCCATGCATGCAATACAAGAACCACTCACAAGCTCCAAAACAGATCTGCAAATAAACTCTCTTGCAAACAAACCTCAATAAATATCAAATCCCAGGAAAGAAAGATCAGAGAGAACTGAAAAACAAAAACAGAATCACATAAGAACGAGTGAATGAAATCAAAATACAAGCGTTGCCTTCAAAATAAAAAACCAAACTTGCTAATAATAGAATGAAAAAAAGTTACCTCTTTTAATGTCTCTCTGTATCTCTCGTTTTCCTGAAATTTTTTAATGGATTGAAGAAAAAACTCAGATGGGCTGGCTTGTTATTTATTCTCCTTTTGTAATTATTCTGGGCAGAAGGGAAGAGGATTAGAGGAGAAAGCTTGGTCTAACTTTCCGTTTTATTATTTATTTTTTAAGATTTGGGTTTTGTTATTTTTATTAAAATTTATTATTTCAAGTTTGATAAATAATACATCATAGACGTTTCTAAAAAATAATAATAATCTATAATTTATAATATATGAAAGTTAAATATTTTTTAGCGCTCTCAATGTGTCACGTAGAAGACTCAATTTTGAAATATCTATATTATAAAGCACAATAGTGTATGTCATTTAATGGGTGAAACAAAATATAATGAATGGTTAGGATTAAGAGAGATAATGTATCCAAAAACATGTGTTTATGTGGCTTAATTGGTGGTTAAGATCGTTTCATTATAATCTAATGGCAGATACAAAATTATTTTATTATAAAATCTCTCTAAAAATGACAATGGTAAATCATGTGATAAATTTATAACACTATATATATATATATATATTGTTGACAATTTTTTTCGTTCAACCTACTCCTCGAACAAACCTCCTACAAACAGTGAATTTGTTTGGTTAGTTGGGAACCAAAGCAAACTTGACAGGCGAACAAGAAATCATAGTGAAAACAAAGGATTAACATGGTTCGGCGGAGACTGGCTCCAACCTACGTCCACGAGATCAAAGAAAATAAGTTTTTAGTACCAGCTCGGGTCAAGCCGGCCTACTTTCTCTCTATCACTAAGCTCTCAGAGCTTTCTTTTACAAGTTGTGAAATATTAAAATTGCTAACTCAAAAGAACCAACCTATGAAACTGAATCATCGAGTCATTTATATAGGCCTCTGAATCTTCTATTACACCCATAAATATATCATTACACCAACCCATGACGCCGACCACGTCTTCTTGTCATTATTGCCGACTATTACACGTTCTCTTTATATGGGCTCCTGAATCTTTTACTGCACCAATAAATTTATTATTACACTAACCCATGACGTCAATCACGTCTAGAGATGGCAGTGGGTAGGGTTTGGTGCGGGTTTGTCATTATCAAACTCGCACCCGCGTATGTAAATAAATTACCAAACCCGCACCATACCCGTTGCGGGTTTTAATTTTCATTATCAAACCTGCACCCGCATATAAGAATAAATTACCAAACTCGCACTGGTACCCAGCGGATTTTTTACGGGTTTTTAAAATATTGAATTCCTTTATACTCTTAATAATAAAATCTTTTAATTAAATATTGATATTTTTTCATAACATACAAAAAAAAATATTTGATAGTTTACAAATTAGGACACATAAATAAAAGTTTAAATTATTTATAACATAATGTCAAATTCATATTATCACAATTAAATACATGAATCACTAGCTGAATATCTTTTATTATGTTAAATTCATATCATCAAAATTATTGAACCATGACTAAAAGTAATTCAAAAATATTAAGAGAGAGCAATTCAAAAATTGTAAGTTAGTGAGTCCTTTTATATGAGGGATTTTTTTGCCCTAAAGATATAAAATAAAATAAAAAATTAAGCTTGCGGGTAGCGGATACCTGCAGTGGGTATCCGCTGGTTTTGCTTAATTACCAAACCCGCACCAAAACCCGCAGCAGGTTTTGTTTTAAATTACCAAACCCGCTTAAGTATTTACCAAATCCTACCCATTGCGGGTGGTTTTTTACGGGTTTGCGGGTTTGTGGGCGAAATTGACATCTCTAGTCACGTCTTCTTGTTATTATTGTCCACTACTACACGTTCTGCCAACTTGCAACTTTGCCACTCTACTACTGTTACACGTTCTGCCCACGTGACAACCTGCAATTTAACCACTCTCACGCTGCTCCGTGTGTCAGGGATAATCATTTGCCCTGCTCCCATTGCATCAGCCTTCTGGAGGCTCAAACTCTCATGTAGGGCTTACGTCATCCATACATAAGCACAAGATACGGCAACCCCGACCTGGGTCACATGGTCGGCATGTCGAGGTGATTGATGTTGGATCTTCTTCCTCTCTTCTTTATCAGGTCGGGTCGAGAGAGATTTCCTCACTTCCTTCACTTTCTCTTTACAGTTTATTAATATTCCTGTTTGGGCCAAAATTGACCCCAGGGGCAAAAACGACATTACACCGCAAGACCAGAAGCCCATTAGCAAACTGGGCCCACAGACGAAGACATCACATACGGGTCCAAGCCCGTTAAACACACAGACACCCGTTACAGAAATCAAGAGAGAATCTGAATTCATAAATACCACCATGAAGTCAACAGTTCCGGGAAGAGGAGAAGATCGTCAGTTATCGAACATGAAACACCTGAATTAAACTCTCATTAATAACGACTCCAACGGGAAGATCTGGAAGACCATACCAAGAGACCTATAAAAGAAGAAATAATAACGACAAAGAAGCATCTTCATTCAAGCTACCCCTAATACTAAGGCAAAACACATATACACCGCCCTCACGGCATACAACCGAAGGTTCAGGTACCTGAAAAGCCTTGATCTATTCACTTTACATTGATTATTGCTTAGGCTAACTTGAGCGTCGGAGAGCATACGGTCTCCACCACACCGGTGGGCAGTAAGCTCCTTCTTTGCTCTACTTGTTTTGCAGGATTCGTTCACGCCCTACAAATTGACAATCTCGATTGTGGACCTCGACCAAAATTAGTCTCCACAATTTGGCGCCCACCGTGGGGCAAACGAGTGAATCGACCAGAAGTAGAACTTATCAACGAAGTAATCAGGAATGACCTCAAGTAACGAACAAATCCCAGATCCACTAGCAGCACAAGTTGCTATGCTCCAAGAACGACTCTCAAACCTGGAAGAAGAAAATCTCACGATGCGAAATATCAACAAAAATTTGCAGCAAAAGTTAGATCATCTATCATCCGACCCACTGCCCAACCTTCAAGGCCAAACCAGCAATGGAGGTAACCGAGGCAATCCAACTGTTCCACCTATATCAGAAGAACCAAATGGTGATCACCCTCCAGCTATACTACACTCAGATCCCCTTGCTAATCAGGCCCATCTAATGGCGAGTTCTATCAGAAGGGAAATGGTATAATTCAAAGAAGCCATTATGTCACTACTACCAGGAGTCAAGCTCCCAGTCAGGAAAAGCAGGGCCGGAGCAATTTCGGATACCCCTTTCGAGGAATCAATTGTAGCAGTAGAGTTGCCACGGAAATTCAACCCACCCGAAATGAAGCTATATGACGGGACCACGGATCCAGACGACCACGTCATACATTATAAATTCAAAATGATGTCGACCGGCCTGTCTCCGAGCCAGTGGGAACCTGGAATGTGCAGGTGCTTTGGAGAAACTTTGGCGGGACCGGCCTTGACCTGGTTCATCAGTCTTCCGTACAGATCAATCAAATCCTACCAAGAACTGGCAGATAAGTTCGTGCAGCACTTTGCAAGTTCGTGCAAGCTGGAAAGGACAACGGACGACCTTAACTCTGTACAACAGAGAAGAGGGGAATCATTACGGAGCTACGTGGCCCGGTTCAACCGTGAGAGGATAACCATCCCGGATCTCCATCAGCCTACAGCAATCGAAGCCTTCAGAAATGGACTCATTTATGACAGCGGGCTCTACAAGAAATTGATGAAATTCAGGTGCTATACAATGGACCAGGTCATGGCACGAGCCCAAATAGAGATAAGGTGGGAAGAAGACAAAAGCAACCAGAGAAGAGTGGATGAAACAAATGCACGAGTGGACCGAAGGCCAGCTGTATCCAGGCGACACGAAATGGACTCCTCCTCTCAAACCGAACGGAGGAACCACAGTAGGGGCGAACGTCGACCATTCTATAAGAATGTGGACAAACGACCAAGGCCATATAAAAACAGGGAGGAACTACCGGCTAGCAAGCCTCGGCTTCCAGACTACAATTTCACGATTTCTCCAGGAGAATTGGTCTCGGTGCTAAAGAGATTGGGGAATGAAGTAAAGTGGCCTCCACGGACTAAGGACAGTTCATCCAAAAAGGACACTAGGAAATGGTGTGAGTTCCACAGGGATTACGGTCATACAACGGCGGAATGTGTTGCCTTGAGATTAGAAGTTTTGGAACTACTTAACAAGGGCTTCTTGAAAGATTTACTTACGGACAAGGGGAAGGCCACATTGACACGAAGAGATGAAAGAGACAGACAGAGAGAAACTCCAACCCCGCCACCCCCGATTGATAACACTGTCAATGTTATTTCTGGAGGATCGGGTGTTAGCGGAGCAACCTATTCAGCAGCTAAAAGGCATTCAAGGGCATTGGCCACCAACACCTCTCACACCTTGATGTCTGTAGAGGGAATCACCACAGATTTGGTAATTGGGTTCCCAGACGACGGGGATTCACACGATTTAAATCCTCACCATGACGCTCTGGTCATTTCCCTACAAGTGGCGAACTTCATGGTCAAACGTGTATTGGTCGACACAGGCTCCTCAGCCAATATAATCTTCGCCAGTGCTCTAACAGACATGGGTACGGAGTTGGATAACATCAATAGGCGAACAACAGTATTAATCGGTTTTAGTGGAGAAAAAAAATTCACTATGGGGGAAATACGGCTCCCGGTTTATGTTGCAGGAGTAAACAAAATGACTACTTTCCTGGTATTGGACAGCCCTTCGGCCTACAATCTGATTATGGGTAGGCTCTGGATTCATGACATGAGGGCGGTTTCATCTACCTATCACCAAGTAATTAAATTCCCTACTAAATGGGGGGTTCAGGAGATAAAGGGAGATCGATTGGCGTCAAGGAGTTGCTACCAAACTACATTGAAGGCTAAAGCTGATCCGGCATAGCAATTACCGTCTGGGCCTTGCGCATCAGAGCCTTCTTTACCAAATATTGAGAAGCTCGACGAGGTCCAGATTCACCCTCAATTCACAGATCACAAGGCTTTGGTTGGAGCGGGTTTAGGTCCGAAACTGCGAGCCGACCTGGTAGAGTTCTTGAAAAAACGACACGACAAATTCGCATGGTCACATAAAGATATGATTGGAGTTGACCTGGAGCTCATCACTCACGAATTGCATGTAGATCCAGACCACACACCTGTCAGACAGAAAAGAAGAAAGTTTGCTCCAGAAAGAAACCGGATCATTGACGAAGAGGTGCAGAAGTTACTACAGAACGGAGCGGTTAGAGAAGTGCAGTTTCCCGAGTGGCTTGCCAATGTTGTAGTAGTGAAAAAGAAGAACGGGAAGTGGAGAGTTTGCATCGACTTCACGGATTTGAACAAAGCCTGTCCAAATGACTCGTTTCATTTACCACATATTGATTCGATGGTGGATGCGACTGCAGGGCACGAGTTATTAAGCTTCATGGATGCGTATTCGGGCTACAATTAGATCCTCATGCATCCTCAAGATCAAGAGAAGACAGTTTTTGTCACAAGTCGAGGAATATTCTGTTACAAAGTCATGCCGTTTGGCTTGAAAAATGCAGGAGCAACATACCAGC
>SKCR01025544.1:0-37123 GCA_019454045.1 Zanthoxylum bungeanum
GGTGGGAACCATATGACCAATTTCGTAAATCCCCTTGTTCCTTATAGGCTTTTAGGTAGAGGTGTCAATTTGGGTTGAGTTTCGTTTATTCGTTCGGTTCTATTCACTTTAAAGTGAATACGGGTTTGAAAAAATGGATTCGTTTAATAAATGAGTTAATTCGATTCGATTCGTTTATTAAATGAATCGAATATGAATTTAAGCTCATTGATTCATTTATTTGTTTAGAATTAGTTTTATTATTTTCTTTTACTAGTTATTGTTATTTTTCAATTAAAATTTGAAAAATTATGATTAATTATCATAGAAAAAATAATATCGTCGATATTTTGTGAGATACTTTTATTAAACACATTAATTACATATTCATATGTATATATTTATGAACAATTAATGTAAATAAATTATGATAAATTATGTTATTGAATAATATCATGACTAAACGAATATTCGTATTTGATTCGTTTAATAAATAAATCGAATACGAATCCTGATTTTAAGATTTGTTTAATAAACAAATCAAATACAAATCAACCATATTTTGATTCGATTCGTTTAGGATTCGATACAAATTTGATTCATCAATTCGTTTTGCCACCCCTACTTTTAGAGCTGAATTATTTTTTACCGATTACGGGAAACACATAATATATAAATTGTTTTATATTATTGGGTATTATCTTAACTAGGTTTGAGTCTTAGGGTAATCCTAAGTTTTATTTTCAAGCTGAAATTACTATAATGTATATCCTTTGTGATATTTATTAATAAATGAAATATTTCATTAACATAAAAAAAAAAATTTACTTTAAATATTTGAAAGAAAATCAACTTTCAAAATTTATACTAAAGAACTCAAAACTACCCTCAATAAAGAGGCAATGACTTACCCATCACTTAGAATATGTACATAATAAATTTGAGGCCCAGTGTGACTATTATAGAATTAATGAAAACCAAAAAGAAAGTCTTTATCAATATAATCAAGCTTTCTTTTGATACATAGAATGTTCGAGGCCTCACTTTATATATAAGATGTTAGGTCTAGATGCTGTAATTACGTCGAGTCTAGAGTGGTGATTTTTCTGGTAATAAGAACACACGTGATGGGGGCATGAAAAGAACCCTATAGCTATATCCTGTCGGCGGTTCGGTTCCGTAACGAGTGTGGAATCAGAATCGGAACCGGAACTGAACTGTCCGGTTCCGATTTCGGTTCCGGTCGTTTTTTTTTTAATTTTATTGAAAATAAAAAATTGAGATTGATAAGAATTTGAATTTATATAATAAACTTACATTACATAATTACATTAAATTACAAATAAAATTATTATCTAAAAAAATTAAAAAAAATTTATTAAATTAAAGAGTTTGAACTTAAATTTTTAAAAACTTAAGTTGCCTACGTATTCTCCAGGGGTGAGACATTCAAAGCTCACGTAGTTCCATTACATTTTAAATATATTTCCCCATTGTAATTTTACAATTATTTAATTATCAATCATCATCAGTGTCTGTTGATCATTTAGCTCCAGTTCTGCTTGCACTTGCAGATGCATTATCGAATAAGTCTTCAAATTCATCAGATGCATTATCGAACAAGTCTTCAAATTCATCAGTAGCCGTTGGGGGTTGGAACCCGGTTCCAACCGGTTCGATTAGGGTAGGAATCCTAACTGAACCGATCAGGTTCCGGTTCCGGAACTGGTTGGAATCGGAACCGTCCAGTTCCAATCGGTTCAGAACCGGAACCTTGGCCGGGTCTATCTATAGCTCGAGGTGGCGTGCGTGGGATAGATCGCTTATTATAATTTCAAAATTTGGATCAATATCTTAATCAAATATAAGTTTAAATATAAATGATTTGATTTTTAAAAAAAATATATAATAGTTGGGTTATTATTAATTTTTTAGATAAATTATTATATATATTTTTTTAGATTTAAAGACAGACCACCTAATCTAACGAAGAATAAAACAAAGAAAAATAAAGACGCGAAGATGACATCTTTGGTTCATTTCTTAGGATTCCCCAATCTCCATTGATAATAAATAAGTTAAAACAAAATCCAATTTAATTAATTTTATATAGGTGCATTGTTTGGGTGAGTGACACATAATTCAACATTGCGAAACTTAACAAACTTGTGCTATTTCAAGGATAATATATTTTTTTTCTCTAATACACGAGTCTGAATTTATACCTTTAGTGAAAATGAAGGAGAATTTGAATGTATTTATTGTCCGTCGAAACCTTTGATCCCTTTAAAGGTTTGCAACTTCGAATTTGGATGGATTCCAGAATTCCGAATTGGAACATAGGAAATTTCAGGACTGTAAATTAGTTCCCAATATATCATAATTTGGTACTCAATTCTCAACCAGTCTTCGAAAAAATTTGAAACGGGTTAAGAATTGAGTACCAATTTTATAATTATATCTTTAATGAAAATGAAGGGGAATTTGAATGCATTTATTCTTCTTTTATCTTCAATCACCGAAACCTTTGATCCCTTAATGGTCTACAACTTCGAATTTGGCTGGATTTCATAATTTCGAATCAAAATATAGTAAATTTCAGGACTGTGAATCAGTTCCCAATATATCATAATTTGGTACTCAATTCTCAACCATTCTTCAAAAAAAAAATCGAAATAATTGGGTAAAAAAATATAGACTTTTCAATTTCACTCCCTGTCTTGTAATTATACCCAAAATCACACGAATAAATTAATAGTGTACACTGCCATTCCCACCATCTGCTAATCGAAATTCAAAACTTTAGCTTATGTGTTTTTTTTTTAAAACATTAAATTGTACTACACATATAAGCCTATGAAGTAAGTAAGTCGTGTTGGTAAATGGACTACTTGAATAACCCTGATGGTGACTTCGATTTGAGTGGCCCGGCCCATTATCATAGAGCCCAATAATGTATGGCCTTTAGCCCAACCAATACTAGATTACTAGTTCCGTTTCGTTATGGACTTATGGTTGATGGAAAAGGAGCTTTAGTTTTAGTTAATGTGCTGGTTTTGTAGCACCGACCGAGAGTTGATTGATTGTATCAAATTTCATATTTTGAAGAGTCCGTAAAGTCCTACATCATTTTAGTTATAATATCTCGAATTTTTTGAAACAATTTTGAAGATTCTCATATCAAAATTTAGATCTCGAAACAAAATATTATTGCAGAGTACGAGTTTTAGTGTTGAAAAATAAAAGTCAGAAGGTCTTGAAGTGTTGTTTCGAAACTTTGAAAATCGCGTAATTCGAAAGGGTCGATTACAAGTATTTTTGGATATTTTCTATATGAGTAAGTCTCGTTGTTTTGGCTATAGAAATAGCAAACGAATTTTGATTGAGATAATTCTCGAACTGTTGGACTCATTTTTCATATACGAACAACTTTCGTGTTCGACACTTTTTGAAATTTCGAACAGAAATGCCTTAATTTTACCTAAAATTGAATCAGTCCTATAAAGAGGACCAAAGTGTAATTTGCACAGGGACCAAGTTGTAATTTTTGAAAATTTATTATTTAAGGACAGAATTTCTGCATATTGCAGATGAGTCCTCAAACCTTAGACACCCATCACGTCATTAACGTTGGGGGGAGAGAAATGTCGGCCATCGCCGGCCGGCAAGATGGCATCAGCTGGTTCGCCCAACCGAGGACAGGTTAGAGGTGGTCGGCGGCAAGTGATGAGTGGTATTTATATCACTATTTCCCACTCATTTAACCTAATATTTTTTATAGTTTCTCAGGTTTTGTGAACATTTTGATGTGTTTTGTGTTGTTTTGCAGATAAATAAAGTTTGGGAAGCATTTGAAGCAATTTGTGGCTAAAATAGAGGAAAAATGGCAAAAAGGTAATTTTGTAATTTCTCAGCGTCGCGACGCCAAGACCCTACGCGTCGCGATGCCTAAAGTGAGGCGGTCATGCTAACGTGCGTCGAGGGACACATGTCAGAATCTGAGAAATTGGACTTGCTAACGTGCGCCGTGCCACATGTCATTATCACAGAAGATCAGCTAAAATGCGCTGTCTGCCATGTGTCGAAATCTCATTGGACCAAAGCAAGCGCGTTCCATGTGTCGAGTTCTCATTGGATCGAATCACCGGCGAATCACATGCTGCCACGTGTCAATCTCCCATTGGACCAATCCTAAGCGCGTGCCACATGTCAGATGTTCATTGGACCGAAAGCTCAGCTAATCACCGTGTGCCACGTGTCGACTTCTCATTGCACCACCTTCACCGCGTGACATGTGTCACCATCTGATTCCACCGCCGAAACATGTGTGGTCAACCCGCGTGGACCAAAGACGCTTGTTGGCGTCGCGACACCAAGCACTTTGGCGTCGCGACGCCAGAAGCCGAATGTGCCTATAAATTGAGCTCCTCTTCACTTCATTTCTTGTGCTTTCCTTGGGAGCTTTTCCCTGTTTTTAGAGGATTGCATCTAGTTTTTGTAAATAAAAATAATATTTAATTTATGTATTTTAATTTCAGTAATAATAATAGTTATTCTTATTCTTCTTTTTTCTTTTATGTTTTGTAGTTAAATTTCCGCTGGGGTAAAAGGTAAAACCTTTAATATAATTATTTAGGTAAATCTCACATAATTATAATTTATAAATTATAATTTAACCGGATTAATTAATGTCAGAATTTATTACCGCCTATATGGTCGGGTTATAAATTACTTTACCGCCTATATGGCTGGTCTTTATGTGACAGATAATTACCGCCTATATGGCTGGTGTAGTTGGACTAAATGGATTACCGCCTATATGGCTGATTTTAATTGTTTAACATTATTAATTCATGAAAAAGCAGAACATAAAATAATTTATATATTATAATAAGTGAGATTCCTAGATAAGAAATATTAAATGTGGATCCTCTAACTCCAGCATTTTATTTTATTATAGGGAAGTGATGAAACACAATATTCACACATTTAATAATTGATTTTCTTTTTATGGGTAATTCTTTAGTTTGTTTATTGAGTCTTAAGCTTAATGCTTCTTGTTGTCTGATCACCAATAAGATTGATGTGGTAAACTTAAAATGAACTAGACATAGAGATTTTAGGTTTCAGCCTTAGATTCAATAACTCACGATCTTCCTTGAGGATATATAACCATTTAATAGATTTCCTTACAAGATAGACATATATCTGTCGGGCGGGGGTAGCCATAATTGGAACTTAATCTTAATGAATCCAGGTGATTTGGTTGACATAGACATATGGTTCAATTAGGTTATACTGGGTATTTGCGTCTGACCATCGATATAGGCTTTTGCATATTTTCGTGTTCCAGGTTAGCAATCTGATTTATTACACATAAATAAGAGAATCAATTCATCTTTATAATAATATTGTGTGGAGTCACGACCCTATATTTTTGAGTCTTTTCTTTTATTTTCCTTAGTATTTTCTTTTGAGTCTGTTTTTATTTTAATTAGCAAATCCACATTTAACCAAAAACAATCGAACAATCATTATCTTCTTCCTATAATTAGATACATGTAAATAAATAGTATCAATAATTAATAACAACAGTAGGAATTAAGTCCTCGTGGGATCGATATTTTTATACTACTTGAACGATACGTGCGCTTGCGTTATACGTGTGTGTTTATGCCGGTCAAGTTTTTGGCGTCGTTGCCGGGGACTTATTTTTCTTGAGTTATTAATTTTGAAGCTATCTAATTTACTTGTATATAATTTTTTTTTTTATTTCTTTCTTTTGTTTTTAGGTGATTGAAAAATGGAACATTATTGGGAGATTGAAAGATTTCGAGCTTTAATAGAAGAAGATACACTCCAAATCTGGGAGTAACAGTCCGGTTTTTGAGGCCTGTTGTCCAGCCCAACAACTATCACTGGATGTCAGAATCAAGCAATTCTACATTTGCTCAACAGAACGAAATGGGGAGATGTGTAATAAGTGATGGTAACCACCCGGGCAATCAATGTATATACCTTTCAGAGTGGCAGAATTATTGGAATCATTCAAGGTACGAAGAATCATCACATTTTCCATCTTATCCACCATCTATCTACGATCTTCATCAAGAACCAGAACCATCAGAGGAAGATCAGTTGATTCACATGCTCAAAGATTGGCTCGAGGAACGGGAAGCTCAATTTGATGCACAAATTCAGAGTCAATCGACGTCTATACAGAGGATGACAGATCAAGTTAGGCAATTAACAGATAACCTGAATCACATATCTCACGGAGCAAATTCAAATAATACTGAAGAAGCCTTCGAATATCCTGAGATTCATCATGACATCATAACAGAGGACGAGACTGAGCAGTATCAAGAATCAGAGGTATTAGTTCAGAAGCATGAACCAACAAAGTCTCAATTTGATTTTTATTATTCTGACTCTGACGAGGATGAAGCTGAGCTATTTTTACCAACTGCACCAACAACGGAGGATCAAACTTTCAATCCTCAAAATAAAGATCTTGGAGCATGCTTTACCATGATGTTTGATGAAGATCTACCTGAACCATCCATTCCATTCGTATCAGAGGATGAAGACCTAATGTCAGAAACATCTTTACATCCTCAGATTGACACTTATGGAGCATGTTTTTCACAGATGACAGATAAAGAACTGAACGCGGAAATCCTAAAATACATCTGTGAAGAAAAGGTGGAGCAAGAAACAGAGCAAATGGAGGAGCAATTGTCAGAAAAAATTGAAGATCCAAAGAATTCAGGCGAAACATCACTGTTTTGGGAAGTAAAAATCAAAGACATCACCCAGAAGCTTGACAGAATGGAACTTCCATTCCAAGTCAAGTTCCATTCTGTCAAGCACCATACGAGACCTCCTGATTTTCTTTCTTTCTTTTCAGGAACTAATGGAGCGACAAACAATAAAAAGGTGGCACAAGCACTGAATGGGACAAAATTCTTTTTGCCACTTTATCGTTGGAAGAGACTCTTCAAAAGCAATGCTCATGGGATTGTCTTTAATCGGATATCCAAAACAACGCTGAAACCTCATTGACAGATGAATTTCAGTCACGTCTGGCTGAAGACGAAAAATTTAGCGCTAGCGGGGAGGCAACCCATGCACTTTGTTGTAATTTCTATTTTTATATTTTGTGTATACATGTTTTAGAATTTTTAATTTTGTGTGTTATTTTTGTAGGGAAAAGCTCAACCAAAGCATAAGACAGAAGGAATGGTGTTTGGAAAAAATAAGAGATAATTCATTAGCGATGACTGAGTAAGGAATTGATTCTTGAGACGCATCCTAATGAATTTATACTAAGCGAATAACGTATTGCGTACACAATTCTGTTGCCTTAATTATTGCTTTGATTTGCTTTTCTGTTGTAATTGTCTTTATTTTCATAGACAGGATCCAGACTTTTTGACATTTCACGATTTTTTTTTGTTTAGCTAACAATCGTCATTTGGAAGATATTAGTGCTATTATTACTCACCATTTTTCAGGTATTATAAATTCAGCTCGTCATTGCACTTTTGAAGACATCCAGAGTAAAACATGGAAGCCACCTCAAGAAGACGAGTTGAAAACATTTGTGTGTTTTGCGGTACTAGTGTTGGTACTAAGCCACAATACGTAGAAGCAGCACATGAATTGGGTCGAGTCTTAGCTGCAAGGAATATGCACTTAGTATATGGCAGAGGCAATCTGAGATCCGAGTTATTAAGTCTTTAAGGGTGTTTTAACACCTAGTGCCCTAAAACCAACTGGTTTGGGAGTCACTGGCCCAAAGCTCGCTACATGGATCAAAGATGCTGCAAAAAAAATATATATATCTGAAGTCTGAGTAATTAAGTCCGTAGGGGTATCTTAACACATAGTGCCCTAAAGCCAACTGGTTTGGGAGCCACCGACCCAACACTCGCTACATAGACGGAAGATATTGTATATAAAAAAATCAAAGAAAAAATCAGAAAAATCCGAAAAATTATTCCATTGCTACAAAAAGATGTGAATTCTGATAAAACTTTAGGACACAAATATTACTCTCTTATCAACTACACTTGTGATTGTTGTGGGCAAAAATGAGTTGATTAATATTTTGTTGGCTGTGTATATGAAGAATGGTAAATATAATCAGAGAATTTACTTATTCAGTAATTTAGAAAGAAACAAAATAACTAGTAACTTGGAGTAGAAATTTCACCTGATTAGTCACTAGCTTCTTTATTCTCTTTTCGCTTGTCTTTTTGCTTTTGTGTGCATTAGTTTCACTACTTTTTACTTTTGTAAAATGTTTGTGGGTATCATTGCTGTAAACCCTCACGAGACTACAACTCGTCCACTATGGACACCTAGGGGTTTAAAGGCTTGTTGCATACGCTAAATGCAACCGTGATCCCTACAAAAGTGGCTCAGTTTAATTTTAATTTCATGTTATTTTGTGTTTTGCTCGAGGACTAGCAAAATGTTAGGTTTGGGGGTGTGATGAGTGGTATTTATATCACTATTTCCCACTCATTTAACCTAATATTTTGTATAGTTTCTCGGGTTTGTGAATATTTTGATGTGTTTTGTGTTGTTTTGCAGATAAATAAAGTTTGGGAAGCATTTGAAGCAATTTGGGGCCAAAATAGAGGAAAGATGACAAAAGGGCAATTTTGTAATTTGTCAGTGTCGCGACCCCTAAAGTGAGCCGGTCATGCTAACGTGTGCCGAGGGACACGTGTCAGAATCTAAGAAATTGGACTTGCTAACGTGCGCCGACCTTGCTAACGTGCGCCATGCCACATGTCATTATCACAGAAGATCAGCTAAAATGCGCCGTCTGCCATGTGTCAAAATCTCATTGGACCAAAGCAAGCGCGTGCCACGGGTCGAGTTCTCATTGGATCGAATCACCGGTGAATCACATGCTGCCACATGTCAATCTCTCATTGGACTAATCCTAAGCGCGTGCCACGTGTCAGATGTTCATTGGACCGAAAGCTCAGCTAATCACCGTGTGCCACATGTCGACTTCTCATTGCACCACCTTCACTGCGTGACACATGTCACCATCTGATTCCACCGACGAAACACGTGTGGTCCAAAAACGCGTGTTGGCGTCGCGACTCCAGAAGCCGAATGTGCCTATAAATTGAGCTCCTCTTCACTTCATTTCTTGTGCTTTCTTTGGGAGCTTTTCCTTATTTTTAGAGGATTGCATCTAGTTTTTGTAAATAAAAATAATATTTAATTTATGTATTTTAATTTCAGTAATAATAATAGTTCTTCTTCTTCTTCTTCTCTTTTCTTTTATGTTTTGTAGTTAAATTTCCGCTGGGGTAAAATGTGAAACCTTTAATATAATTATTTAGGTAAATCTCACTTAATTATAATTTAACCGGATTAATTAATGTCAGACTTTATTACCGCCTATATGGTCGGGTTAAATATAAATTACTTTACTGCCTATATGGCTGGTCTTTATGTGACAGATAATTACCGCCTATATGGCTGGTCTTTATGTGACAGATAATTACCGCCTATATGGCTGGTGTAGTTGGACTAAATGGATTACCGCCTATATGGCTGGTGTTAATTGTTTAACATTATTAATTCATGAAAAAACAGAACATAAAATAATTTATATATTATAATAAGTGAGATTCCTGGATAAGAAATATTAAATATGGATCCTCTAACCCCAGTATTTTATTTTATTCTAGGGAAGTGATGAAACACAATATTCACACACTTAATAATTGATTTTCTTTTTATGGGTAATTCTTTAGTTTGTTTATTGAGTTTTAAGCTTAATGCTTTTTGTTGTCTGATCACCAATAAGATTGATGTGGCAAACTTAAAATGAACTAGACATAGAGATTTTAGGTTTCAGCCTTAGATTCAATAACTCACGATCTTCATTGAGGATAGATAACCCTTTAATAGATTTCCTTACAGGATAGACATATACCTGTCGGGTGGGGGTAGCCATAATTCGAACTTAATCTTAATGAATCCAGGTAATTTGGTTGACATAGACATATGGTTCAATTGGGTTATACTGGGTATTTGCGTCTGACCATCGACAGAGGCTTTTGCATATTTTCGTGTTCCATGTTAGCAATCTGATATATTACACATAAATAAGAGAATCAATTCATCTTTATAATAATATTGTGTGGGGTCACGACCCTAGATCTTTGAATCTTTTCTTTTATTTTCCTTAGTATTTTCTTTTGAGTCTGTTTTTATTTTAATTAGCAAATTCACATTTAACCAAAAACAATCAAACAATCATTCTCTTCTCCCTATAATTAGATACCTGTAAATAAATAGTATCAATAATTAATAACAATAGTAGGAATTAAGTCCTCGTGTGATCGATATTTTTATACTACTTGAACTATACGTGCGTTTACGTTATATGTGTGTGTTTATGCCGGCCAGCAAGCCATAAGTTGCTGGAATCGGCCAGAAAAGAGAAAGAAAGTTGTGATTTTGCATATCACGACTCGTCGTTTCGTTTCAATGGTCGAGCCACCTATCAAATTGAAGCCATCGGAGAGTAATATAAGGTTGTGGTGTCTATTTCACTAAAATACGTTTGGTGATGCTCGATTCAGATGAATAGTGATCCTCGAGTCTAGGTGCTCTGATTCAAATTTCGTCAATTTCTACTAATTCATGAGGACGTAGGGAGTTCGCCGGTACCCTCAAAATTTTGGTAAGACGTCTCGATACAAATCTCATTATTATAGTTAAGTTAATTTGTATTCAGATGCTTCCAGTAGTGTCGTAGAATAATGTATGGACTTGTATTGAATTAGATGAGTTAAAATGTATCGAATTTGTATTATTGGTAGATTACAGCTGAAATCAGAATGTATTGGATCGATCCGGTAGGATTGGCGATTTTCTGGTAAAATCGGATTTCGCGCATGTCTATGCTTTGTTGAATGTAGTGATGTATATGAGTTAAATATGATGATATGCTAATGTTTAGATGAATTCGGAAAGTTTCGAAGGGTCCAGAATCATTTTGTTGCGTTATCAGAAGTTTTTTATGAAATATTTTTCGAAAACGTATAATTCGAGAATTTAAGTTATCTGATAGTCCTTGAATGATATGTTATGATTTATTAGATGTATTTGTCTGGTTTTGGGAGGAATAAGATAAATCCAAAGGATTTTTGAGTTTTTAAACGTAAAGTGAATTTGATGCTATGGATTTGTAGTATGAAATAGTTTAAGAGTAATGAAATTGAAATCATTGAATTCAGACTTAATTTGGTTGTTTAGGGAAGATTGGAAGTTTTTTATAGACGAGTCAAGAATTTCTCAAAACACCGGTTCTAATTGTTTCCACAATTTGTTTTGATAGATTTGACTAGGACCAAGAGTGATCGCGAGACGAGGTAAGTGTTCCATGCGATGAATACTTGAAGTTGATTATTTTCATAATTGTTTTATAGGAGATATATGTGTGTATATGTTTAAGTATATACATAGAAATATGTATAGTTTAAATTGACCGAACGACCACGAGTTTGGGTGGTTTGGTACAACTATGTATGAATCTTATGTTATAGATATATGTATATATATGTTAAGTTAGGTGTATGTTATTGATATATAGATATCTAACATATTGTGATTGTTTGTAATTTAAGCACTATTTGTCAATGGATGACAGATTTGATGTGTGAAATGTGATAAGTCTGACACATGTGGATACTTCTGCTTTTTGCCTTTATGGTACTTTCGATTGAGGTTTTTGATGATACTTTTGGATAATGTTTTTTTTTTAATGATCATTGAATAGCAATTTTGGAAGACTCATTTTGATAGCAAACGATAAAGATATGTTTTTGTCTCGACGCTTGTTATATATTTTGATATTTTATGATTATCCTTATGATTCCGTCGAGACGCTTGATCGATGATATGTTTTTGTCCCAATGTTTGACTTATGTTTTCACGATTTATGACTTATTATTGTGTTTCCGCCAGGCGCTTGTTATGGGGTTCTGATCATCTAAAGTTGGCTGTCTCTCTACTTTGTCAACATGATCTTGTTTCGTTCATTGACCAATATGTGCGTGCGACCCAGACATTGGACGTTTGATATGTTCATCCAATTGAATTGGTTCCTGGACGTTTGATATAGATTTATGATAATATTGGTTTTGGAGTTTGGTTCCGTTTATTGAGAATAATTTTCCAATAAATTTGAGATACTATTGTTTCATAGTTTTTCTGAAAAGGTATTTCGAAAAGTTTTTTTTCCAAAGAGATTCGCTTATGAAAAAGATGTGTTTGAAACGCATTTGGTTCGCTCTGACATGATATGAGCTTTCGATGAGATATGATATGATATGTTTCCGTCTCGGCACTTGATGAATGCTTTTAATATTTTATGATCTTCCATTATGGTTTCGCCGAGACACTTGTTAATTATATGTTTCCACATCGATTCTTGATTCATGTTTTCATGTTTTATGACGTATTATTATGTTTTCGTTGATATACTCGATGATATGTTTCCTTCATGGAGCCTAATAACAGTTTTAGTTTTTAAAACCTCTATGGCACTTGATATGAGGTTCTAACCACCTGAAAATGGTTGGCCCACTACCCTATGTCGACATAAGCTTGTTTCGTTTATTGTCTGGTTTGTACGCGCCATTCAAACATTGGACACCTGTTACATTTCGTCCAGTTGAGTTGGTCATAGACACTTGATAATAATTTGTAAGGAATATGATTTTCGGATTTGACTTTTTTACCACAAAATAAATTTTATAATGTGTTTTCAAAATGAATTAAAAGTGATTGTTTTATGTTCTCCATTTGATGATGTATTTGATCGCTATATAGAACCCACATTTGTAAAGGGTAAATGTATGAGTTGATTGTAGTTGCTTGTTCCATTCTGAAATAGATGATGCATATATTGTCTGTATAAGAGTTTGTGTTCGTTATACGTGTATGTTTATGGGTGTTGGTTGATGATTCAAAGCGAATAATACAACCATATGCATGTTTATGATTTACTCTTGAATTCTTGAGCATTACAGGGGGTACATTTATTATTATAATCGGTCATATGACATTCTAAATATTTGGATATGTTTATATGTAAGTGTTAGTGATGAAGTTTTTTCCAGATATGTATAATGGGTAAGTGAAAAATCTGAGGATCAATATAAGTAAGCTTTCTTAAGTTTTACATGTATGTATACTTGTAAGATTTCTGGATAGGTATGATTGATGTGTTTGGACATGTATATATGTAAGCCCTAGCCCTAAAAGTGTTGCATATATGGATGATTATAAATAGAGATTCTAAAATTTGATGTATAGGATTATTTAATGGCAAATATGTGAGTCAATATAAGTCATGTTCTTTAAATTTGTAAAAGTATATGTATATATAATACAATTTTGTTATATGATTGAAAGAATATGAGAATACTTGATGATTGGAGCTTCGGGTATTGATTTCATATAGCCAGTTAGTAAATGATAATTGAGAGTCTGAAGAATTTTTGGAATGAGGCTCAAAACAGTTTGCATAAAGATTCTGAATTTGTAATTATATATGTTTAGTTGATAAATATTATTTTTTATTTGACTTGTATACTTTTGTCATGCATGGTTACTTACTGAGTTTTATAACTCACACCAATTTAGTTTACTAGTTTTATAGGTTGACAACCAGATCGGTCAGCTCGTACTAGCTTTAGAATGTTTTGCTCGAGCTGACGGATCACCCGAGTTGCAGTCCACCGCTTTAGAGTCATAGGGGAAGTCGTATCGATTTAGAAATTAGTCTCTTATATTTGTATTGTGTATCGTGCTGAGCAAGCTAAAATGTTTATGTTAATTAGAGTTTTAATTTATGTGGTTATTTGTGGGCATAGAGCCCTTGGATATTGGAGATGTATTCTCCGTTTGTCTTGAATAGCGGTATTGAGGACCTCTTGCATGTTTGATGTCTTTTGCAGGACTCATTTTGTTGTTGGACTGTGATATAGGTTGCCTAGTTTTAGGATGTGTCATGTCGGTTTATCGTTAAATTTGAGGCTTAGGAAGACGAGTTATTTCTACCTCCCACCAGTAGCGTCCTACCTCTGGCGAGATGTTACATTAATAAATTTATGTGTGAATTCTATATCGATCCAACCAATTATTGGAAATGCGCAATGTGTAAATTTTTTATTATTAGGCTTTTGGCCTAACTAAGTTTGAGTCTTAAAGTATTTAAGTTTGTAATTGAGCTTAAATGACCAATCAATTACATCATTGTGATTAGCCTTCAAAAAAAAATTATTACAATTATATATTTATATATATATATATATATATATATATATATATATAACTCTCTTATGTTTAATAAAACTAATCAAAACCTCCATAATATTTAAAAACTAAACAAAACCCCCATATTATTATAACATATATCTTAAATGTTCATTTTATTTAGCATTTTACTATTTTTCCCCTTATGGTAAACTTAAGTGCTTCGAAAATACGTCTAAAAAAATCTTTGTTAATATGAATCAAGTAAAATGATGGAAAATTAAATGTCTTGTATCATTTAAAATTTCATTTAATTCAAATATTTTGACTTTTCTCTATTATTAATTGTGGATGCTGGTTTTCGTCCGAGGTCCACAATCGAGAAGTTGTAGGTTGGGGGCACTAACGATCCTGCAAAACAAAGGTAGAGTTAGCGTGGAGGTTACTGCTTACCGCTGTGGTGGGTGCCGTAGACACTCCGACGCTCAAGTCAGTAGTGAAGACGAGCTGTAAATAATGGAAGAGCAAGGCTTAATGTTACCATGACTTTTGTTGATTGCCGTGAGGGCGGTGGCCGGTGTTCCAGAGGGTTCTGGTGAGAATAGCTAAGATTAGGGTTGTAATCTCTCACATTTCCCTTGTAGACTTCTTTTTATATATACACACTCGAGAAACGTGTGTATTTAATGCTCTTAATGACTCGTTCGTTTGGTGTTGGAAACAACTGATCCATGATGGGAGGCAATTATGAATTCAAGCATTTTCTGGGATTGGTAACTGATAAGTTATGAGGCAATTTCAGTTAGATATTTTCTTGGGTATTGGCTTGTGACTAGCTTTAAAATGGGCCTACTTTGAGAGCTTTGGGCTATTTAGATTGATGGGTAATTGGTGTCTGGCCTTTGAGTTTGCTCGGTAGGCCTCTCTTTGTGTGTGGGCCTGAGAAGGTAACTGGGTCATTGGCCCAAGTCTATACTGGGTACTGTTTTGAGGGATTGGGCTATCACTGATATTGGGCCTGAAGTGAAAAGTCGAAAATGCCTCTGGCCCAAATTTGGCCCGTACAGTTTGTCCCATACTCTCTAAGTCTAGAAGTCATTGACTTGGAGAGTATTTCCGTGCATGTAGAATGAAACAGGATGTGAGGTACTTGCTAACTGAACCTGACGATGGCTCAAATCTAATTCTTACGACATTTTCGTACGGACTGAGGGAAATGCATGTCTTCAATTGACTAGACATGAGTCATTGGGGGATGTCCCCGGTCGACTGAACCAGAAGAAGGTTCAGGAGATAATTCACACGAAATTATTGTATGGACTGAGGGAAGTCTATGTCTTCAATTGACTCGACATGAGTCCTTGGGGGATGTCCCCGGTCGACTGAACCATATGAAGGTTCATGAGATAATTCACACGACAATATTGTATGGACTAAGGGAAGGCCATGTCTTCAATTGACTCGACATGAGTCCTTTGAGGATGTCCTCGGTCGACTGAACCAGATGAAGGTTCAGGAGATAATTCGCACGACATTGTCGTATAGACTGAGGGAGCTCCATGTCTTCAGTTGACTCGACATGAGTCCTTTGGGGATGTCCCCGGTCGACTGAACCAGATGAAGGTTCATGAGATAATTCATATGACATTATCGTATGGACTGAGAGAAGTCCATATCTTCAGTTGACTCGACATGAGTCATTGAGGGATGTCCCCGGTCGACTGAACTAGATGAAATTTCAGGAGATAATTCACACGACATTATCGTATGGACTGAGGGAGCTCCATGTCTTCAGTTGACTCGACATGAGTCCTTCGGGGATGTCCCCGGTCCACTGAACCAGATGAATGTTTAGGAGATAATCCACACAATATTTTTGTATGGACTGAGGGAAGTCCATATCTTCATTTGACTCGACATGAGTCATTTGGGGATGTCTTCGGTCGACTGAACCAGACGAAGGTTCAGGAGATAATTAATACGACATTGTCATATGGACTGAGGGAAGTCCATGTCTTCAGTTGACTCGACATTAGTCCTTGGGGGATGTCCCCGATCGACTGAACCAGACGAAGGTTCAGGATCATCCCCATACTACGGGTCAAAGGACCAGGGGAGTTTTCAATGTCTTCTGGACCAGATGAAGGCCATGTCTTGAACTTGACTTTACATGAGCCATGGGGAATGTTCCCAGTCGACTGAACCAGATGAAGGTCATGATCATCCCCTTACTACGGGTCAAAGGACCAGAGGAGTCTTCAATGTTGTATGGACCAGGTGAAAGCCATGTCTTGAACTTGACTCTACATGAGCCATGGGGAATGTTCCCAGTCAACTAAACCAGAAGAAGGTCAGGATCATTGTAGGCACTGCATTTTTACATATAAGTCCCTATGATGAGTCTCATTTTGGAGACACTACCTTTTAAGTCACAGAGGTCACGGGAAACGGACATCGGAAGGGGAAATTCAGAATAAACAAGGTTCACTGTTTTCGTTAGTGCTGCGTTCGTGTTTATGTTCGAACGTCAAACGGATTGCGGGCGTTCATGCCGCGTTCGAGGAAGCGTTCGAACGGTGTCGGTAATTCTGGTTTTGCTGCTAGCCTCACATCCAGCCCAATTAGCCCCCAAAGCCCATAAAACACATCCCAATTTAAATAAATAAATATTAATTAAAACATTAACTAAATAAGATAATAATTAAATTAATTAAATAATTAATAAAACATATACCAAACATAAAATAAGCAATTACCAACTTAAACTAAAATCATGCCTAAATTAAACAAATCACATACTAAATCAAAAATATAATCATACCAAGTTAAAATCAATCAACCAATTAAAGCCAATCATATATTTGACTTCATAATCTAATAAGATAATTACCAATCTAAAATATTGTATTCCTAAACCAAACCAAATCAAATCTCTTGCTTCCCTTAACCAAACCAAATCAAATCCCTCTTTAATTAGCCAAATCCATTTCCTTGTCAAGCCCAACCCTTTTGCCTATAAAAAGAACCCTTCACCAACCTTCTCAACCCTAGTCCCTAGTCCCTAGCTCATACACAACACACATAAAAATTAGAGGAAGAACACACCCAAAAAGAGTAAGCAAAAGATAAAGAGGAGACGGCAACGAAACCACAAGGAAACAGTAGCAAAACGGACTCAAAACAGTAAGACAACGAAAGAGAACAGTGAACCAGTGAACCGGGAGAGTTGCGGAGCATCCACCCTTCCGACGATCGTGTACCGTACATCCGAGAGGTGATTTAAAAGGTTAGACCTGAGGGTATCTTTCAAGCTTATTCTTATTTAATTTCTGGTCATTTACATTGATTATATTTTCAATACTTGCGGCATTTGTAGTGTGTATGATGTGTGTTGTGGGTATTGGATGAATGGAAGAGTGTTGTCTCTTGTGGTATATAGGATGGAAACCCAGACGTAAATTCCGTAGCCGAATCCGAATGGACGGTAGTGCGGTCTGTACATGGGACACAACTCCACGTATCACTTGAGTAAACAACACATTCTCTTGTGTTGTGTTGCTTTGGTTTATTTATTTCTTGTCATTTAAATTTTGTATGTTGCTTATTCTCGTATGATATGATCGAGTGCATGGGCTTAGTAAATGCGATGAAAGGTTCCCTAATTGGAGGGGTTAAAATCCTTCACCACGATGCTTTGCCGCACCGATTGATGTGTGTTCGGTTGAATGCAAGACACGTTCAATCGGACATACTTAGAATAATATGATTGTCTTTATGTTTGTATGCATGATGTGATGTGACGCGTATGGGCTTAGTATGTTGGTCTAAAGGTCCTCTCTTTGAGAGATCAAGAGCCCCAAAAGGCCACCTTTACGGCAGTACTTCGCCGCGCCCTTTTTTTTGTTGTTTATGTATTGCGTCCCATTTCATGCATCAGGTCTGTTCCCGTTCGAATGCATTTACGAACGTAACTCGAACGCGCATGTATTTTTGCCTTATCATGCATCAGGTCTCATTTCCGTTCGAACGCGTTCACGAACGCCATACGAACGTGAGAATTCTGTTTCATTTCCGTTCGAACGCGTTATCAAACGCCATACGAACGCGGGCATTCTGTCTCATTTCCGTTCGAACGCGTTTATGAACGCTACTCGAACGTGAGCATTCTGTTTCATTTCCGTTCGAACGCGTTTATGAACACTACACGAACGTGAACACACTGAACTGAGATATCTTCATCACATGCCATGTATAATTGTTTCTTAGGTGATTTTTCTATGGAACCATACATAGTCATTCTTATCTTTGTGCACGTAATAATGAAAAGCATGTTTATTCCATTAGTTGCGTCGTTTGCCTTGGTCTTGATTTAACGCATTACGATTCATATGCCTATGCCATGATGACTTTGGAGTATTATTTCTTGTGATATATCGGATGGAAACCCATATATAAATTCCGTAGCCGATTCCGAATGGACGGTAATGCGGTCTGTACTTGGGATACAATTCCACGTATCACTTGGAAGAGTGCTCACATGTATGCTTGTGCGGATATTATGTATGCTTGTGCGGATATTATGTATGCTTGTGTTTTCATGAATATGATATGCTGAATGAAGTTGTATGTTCATTGTTACTTTGAGATATTTTGTTAGACATGTGTTATTAGATATGAGATATATGCGAAATGTATGTATGAGTGTTATTTTGTACCCATGAATATAGAAGCATGATATTCTTTTAGAAATAAATGTTATTTAAGCCTGGTTAAATTATTACATAAATCCTTTTATTACAAATGACATAAGTAAGGGACCATTCCGAACCCAACGGTTTGAGGTCTTCCCTTGCGAGGGGTGAGTGCGGCCTTAAATCTTATTTTCCCGGTTCACACCGGGTGGCGACTCCATTACTCTCCGGTTTAGTCCCCCGTGGCTATTCCGTACTCCCAACCAGGCCCCCGAGCCTGGGACATCATGCGTCGCCCCAGGTCCTGTGTTCCCACAGTCTGGCGACTCCACTGGGGATAGAGAATCGACCCCGAATATTGTCTTGTAATGTTTGGATTTATGTTTTAATTGACCGTGTCTATAGTGGATAAAATGAGGGTTTAATCAAAGGCATTTTTAGGCTAGTTAATGGTTTGGTGTCTTCCTTCATTCACTACCTTTCTAGAAGGAAAAGCTGTGAAGTCACCTAGATAGCCATCTACTCGTAGCCTATTGTGATGGACTAATTTGGACGACTCGTTGTTTATTCCTGACAACAAGCGATAAGAGCCTAAGAGGCTTGGGTATTTAAGTGAGCCTCGCTCCACCTTCCCTCTGGGGGATCTACAACGGGAAATCCATTTGACAGTCCATCACACACCATAGCTCATTGGCACGTACCTTAGCGTATAAAAAATGGTGCGCTCACTTGGTTGCTCGAACCCTTGAGTGGGGAGACCTAGTTGTGGGCCATCCTTCGCGCCGGTGAGAGCCTTTGTCTATACTCTTACTAACCCACCTATAGACCGGGTTGGCTAAAGTAACAATTATTTCCTTGAATATGTGCTTGTGGACCATCCTCATTTGGATGCAGTTGGACTATTGTCAGAAATGCGGGCTTGCTGGGCCATTTAAACTGGGGCAAGTTCGTACCTTATGACTATTAGGCCCAAAGCTTCTGAAATGTTGATGGGCCATACTGTAGAAATTATTACGTTTGCATTATCTTTCTTCTATGCTTGTGTTTGGGAACATCGTCGTTTGGATCCGTTTGGACCATTTGCCATGGGATATGGGCTTGTTGGGCCATTTAAACTGGGACAAGAACGTATCTCATGACTATTGGGCCAAAGGCGTCTAAGTGTTGATGGGCCACTTTGTACTTGTGTTCGGAACATTACCATTTGGCTTTAGTTGGGCTCCTTGTCATAAGATGTGAACTCGTTGGGCCATTTAAACTGGGATGGGTTCACTCCTGTGACAATTAGCCCGAAAAATTCTAAAATGGTAACGGGCCGATTTGTGTGAAAATTTTAATTGATTTAGTATATTATATATGTTACATGCATCTCATGCACCCCATGCATACATACATCATGCTAACCCTTGTGTTCTAAAAGCCATCATAGACTCCCGTTGGGTTAGGGAAAAGGGAAGACTCACCAAAATACCGAGAACAGACATGAGTGAATCAGATACTGAGGTATCCCGGATAGATCAGTTGGAAAATGGTTTCGCCAAGATTACTGAACAGTTGCAAGCCTTGACTACTGCCATGACAAATATGGCTGTACCCCGTGCCGGGGGAGATTCTGAGAATGTAAGGCGTGAGGAGCCTCCGAATGGGTTAGGGGATGATGTCCCCACTTTTGATGATGACATGGCAGAATATGCAACAGGCAAAGTGATTGGGTCTCAGGCAGAATTTCAGAAGCTTCGGGATCAGGTTGAAACAGTTACCTGCAAAATGAGGGGTAAGAACGAGGATTTGCTAGATTATGAGGCAATGACCTTCGGAGAACAGCTGCCAGCTCAGTTTAAAATGCCCGACATGGCCAAGTTTAATGGGAACGGAGACCCGAGGGTCCATCTGCAGCAATATGTCTCAGTCATGAGTTCAATGGGCCTATCTCAGCGCCAAGTCCAAAAGATGTTTGGGATGTCACTCGAGGGGGCACCTATGGTTTGGTATCATAGCCTTGAGAAGAAGGTTAAGGAATATTGGAGGGAACTAGCTGATGCTTTTCTGAAGCAGTATGTTACAAACTTAGAGATTGACTTGTCACTCCGAGATTTGGAGAACACTAAGCAGAAGCCGGAAGAAAGCTTCAAGGAATATGTAGATCGCTGGAGAAGCCAGCTTTTGAAAATGCAGACTCGGCCCTCAGAGAAGGACCAAATCAAAATGATCATCAAAGGTACTAAGCCCTCTATTTATAGTAAGCTGAGGAGGATGACTTCGATGATTTCTGATTTTCGACAGTTGAGGGAAACTGTCATGGATATAGAAGAAGAAGAAGCTGAGAACAGAAAGTTTTATGGCCAGAATAGAAGAACTTTTGGGGGGCCTGCTGAGACCAAGCCCGCTACTGCCGAGGTCGCTACCGTCAAGAACCGGCATTTCTCTAACCTGGGGAGGCCGTTATCTAAGGTACTTGAGAAGTTGAAGGGACAAGGACTCCTAAAACCCTTAGAGCCTAAACCACTTCCAGATCCTATACCACCCAACCTTAACCTAAGCTTGTATTGTCACTTCCATCAGAGGAGAGGCCACGAAACTGACAGCTGCACCCGCCTTAGGCATGAAATCCAAAACCTCATTGATGCTCACAAATACCTGACCCAGAAAGAGAACAACCCAACGCATACAGAAATCCCCTACCCAACTACATGATCAACTCTGGCCTACCCGAAACCCTTGTCCTCCAAACTCTCAACCACTCAGCTTCATTCATAGGAATAAGGGATGACAACGATGGAGAACCATAGGCCAAGAAAGAAAGCAAAGTTGCGAATGATGAAATCATCCCTCCTAGTTTATTTGATAATGCATTTTTAATATAGACATTGACTTGGTCTACATGTTCGAATCATTTTTCTTTAAATGATAATAAAGACATTATTTCGCTGAATATCTCCTACAATATGAATATATTGAGAAAAACATTCAACCTTGGCACTATGAAATTCAGTGATGTTTAGAACACGGGGAATCTTCAGGAACAACAACAGTACAGTCAGTTCCAGAAATGAATCAGTATCAGTTTGGGGATGAGTCCCAGGGCCGAGGCCCGCATCAGTATCAGCTTGGGGCGAGGCCCACATCAGTTCAGTATCAGTTCTGCCAGGAATGGCATTATGTGGGGCGAGGCCCGTATCAGTATCAGTCTGGGGGGCGAGGCCCATATCAGTATCAGTCTTGGGGCGAGGCCCATATCAGTATCAGTTTGGGGCGAGGCCCACATCATTATCAGTAACGGTTCGGAAATGGACCATTATCACATCTCGCCGAAAATGGCACTCCGAAAACGGAGCATGGTTCAAAATGGACCATCATCTCATCACTTGCCGAAAAGGGCACTCCGAAAATGGAGCATGGTTCGAAAATGGACTACTTTCACATCTCGCCGAAGCGGCACTCCGAAAATGGAGCACAGTTCGGAAATGGACCAAGGAAGGCCTAACCCATCGGAGTATAATACATATACATGCATACATGCATACATATCACATACATGCAATGTTTGTTTCGTGTTCGCAGGTTTATAGCAGCAAAGACCATCTCATCAAGTAACGGTTCAAAAATGAGCCACAATCTCGCACAACACAGTTCAGGAAATGGACCGCTACCACAACAGACGCCGGAAATGGCACTCCAAAATGGAGCACTCACAACAGACGCCGGAAAGGGCACTCCAAAATGGAGCACTCACAACAGACGCCGGAAATGGCACTCCAAAATGGAGCACTCACAACAGAGGCCGAAAATGGCGTTCCAAAATGGAACACACACAACAGATGCCGAAAATGGCGTTCCAAAATGGAACACACACAACAAATGCCGGAAATGGCGCTCCAAAATGGAGCACATACACGAAAGATCCGAAAATGGCGTCTAAAAATAGAGCACGGTTCGGGAATGAACCAGGGGTCGCAGCACCTCACCACCAAATCAACGCAACTCAACACATGGTAAGTCAAGTGGCAGCTGGCGAGCCAGGTAAGGTAAGTAGAAATGCATTGCATAACTTTGATAGGATTGTCACTGTTGCACATTACACAAGTCCCATCAAAGTGGGGGCGACTGTAGGCACTGCATTTTTACACATAAGTCCCTATGATGAGTCTCATTTTGGAGACACTACCTTTTAAGTCACGGAGGTCACGGGAAACGGACATCGGAAGGGGAAATTCAGAATAAACAAGGTTCACTGTTTTCGTTAGTGCTGTGTTCGTGTTTACGTTCGAACGTCAAACGGATTGCGGGCGTTCATGCCGCGTTCGAGGAAGCGTTCGAACGGTGTCGGTAATTCTGGTTTTGCTGCTAGCCTCACATCCAGCCCAATTAGCCCCCAAAGCCCATAAAACACATCCCAATTTAAATAAATAAATATTAATTAAAATATTAACTAAATAAGATAATAATTAAATTAATTAAATAATTAAATAAAACATATACCAAACATAAAATAAGCAATTACCAACTTAAACTAAAATCATGCCTAAATTAAACAAATCACATACTAAATCAAAATATTAATCATACCAGTTAAAATCAATCAACCAATTAAAGCCAATCATATATTTGACTTCCTAATCTAATAAGATAATTACCAATCTAAAATATTGTATTCCTAAACCAAACCAATCAAATCCCTTGCTTCCCTTAACCAAACCAAATCAAATCCCTCTTTAATTAGCCAAATCCATTTCCTTGTCAAGCCCAACCCTTTTGCCTATAAAAAGAACCTTTCACCAACCTTCTCAACCCTAGTCCCTAGTCCCTAGTCCCAGCTCATACACAACACACATAAAAATTAGAGGAAGAACACACCCAAAAAGAGTAAGCAAAAGATAAAGAGGAGACGGCAGCGAAACCACAAGGAAAACAGTAGCAAAACGGACTCAAAACAGTAAGACAACAAACGAGAACAGTGAACCAGTGAACCGGGAGAGAGTTACGGAGCATCCACCCTTCCGACGATCGTGTACCGTACATCCGAGAGGTGATTTAAAAGGTTAGACCTGAGGGTATCTTTCACGCTTATTCTTATTTAATTTCTGGTCATTTACTTGATTATATTTTCAATACTTGCGGCATTTGTAGTGTGTATGATGTGTGTTGTGGGTATTGGATGAATGGAAGAGTGTTGTCTCTTGTGGTATATAGGATGGAAACCCAGACGTAAATTTCGTAGCCGAATCCGAATGGACGGTAGTGCGGTCTGTACATGGGACACAACTCCACGTATCACTTGAGTAAACAACACCTTCTCTTGTGTTGTGTTGCTTTGGTTTATTTATTTCTTGTCATTTAAATTCTGTATGTTGCTTATTCTCGTATGATATGATCGAGTGCATGGGCTTAGTAAGTGCGATGAAAGGTTCCCTAATTGGAGGGGTTAAAATCCTTCACCACGACGCTTTGCCGCACCGATTGATGTGTGTTCGGTTGAATGCAAGACAGGTTCAATCGGACATACTTAGAATAATATGATTGTCTTTATGTTTGTATGCATGATGTGATGTGACGCGCATGGGCTTAGTATGTTGGTCTAAAGGTCATCTCTTTGAGAGATCAAGAGCCCCAAAAGGCCACCTTTACGGCAGTACTTCGCCGCGCCCCTTTTTTGTTGTTTATGTATTGCGTCCCATTTCATGCATTAGGTCTGTTCCCGTTCGAACGCGTTTACGAACGCAACTCGAACGCGCATGCATTTTTGCCTTATCATGCATCAGGTCTCATTTCCGTTCGAACGCGTTCACGAACGCCATACGAACGTGAGCATTCTGTTTCATTTCCGTTCAAACGCGTTATCAAACGCCATACGAACGCGGGCATTCTGTCTCATTTCCGTTCGAACGCGTTTACGAACGCTACTCGAACGTGAGCATTCTGTTTTATTTCCGTTCGAACGCGTTTACGAACGCTACACGAACGTGAACATACTGAACTGAGATATCTTCATCACATGCCATGTATAATTGTTTCTTATGTGATTTTTCTATGGAACCACACATAGTCATTCTTATCTTTGTGCACGTAATAATGAAAAGCATGTTTATTCCATTAGTTGCGTCGTTTTCCTTGGTCTTGATTTAACGCATTACGATTCATATGCCTATGCCATGATGACTTTGGAGTATTATTTCTTGTGATATATCGGATGGAAACCCAGATATAAATTCCGTAGCCGATTCCGAATGGACGGTAATGCGGTCTGTACTTGGGATACAATTCCACGTATCACTTGGAAGAGTGCTCACATGTATGCTTGTGCGGATATTATGTATGCTTGTGCGGATATTATGTATGCTTGTGCGGATATTATGTATGCTTGTGTTTTCATGAATATGATATGCTGAATGAAGTTGTATGTTCATTGTTACTTTGAGATATTTTGTTAGACATGTGTTATTAGATATGAGATATATGCGAAATGTATGTATGAGTGTTATTTTGTACCCATGAATATAGAAGCATGATATTCTTAGAAATAAATGTTATTTAAGCCTGGTTAAATTATTACATAAATCCTTTTATTACAAGTGACATAAGTAAGGGACCATTCCGAACCCAACGGTTTGAGGTCTTCCCTTGCGAGGGGTGAGTGCGGCCTTAAATCTTATTTTCCCGGTTCACACGGGTGGCGACTCCATTACTCTCCGGTTTAGTCCCCCGTGGCTATTCCGTACTCCCAACCAGGCCCCCGAGCCTGGGACAGCATGCGTCGCCCCAGGTCCTGTGTTCCCACAATCATCCCCATAATACGGGTCAAAAGACCAGGGGTGTCTCAATGTTGTCTAGACCAGGTGAAGGACAGGTCTTGAACTTGACTCTATATGAGCCATGGGGAATGTTCCCAGTCGACTGAACCAGAAGACGGTTAGGATCATCCCCATACTACGGGTCAAAAGACCATGGGAGTCTTCAATGTTGTCCGGACCAGGTGAAGGCTAGGTCTTGAACTTGACTCTACATGAGCCATGAGGAATGTTCCTAGTCAACTGAACCAGAAGAAGGTCAGGATCATCCCCATACTACGGGTCAAAAGACTAGGGGAGTCTTCAATGTTGTCTAAGCCAGGTGAAGGCCATGAGACTACGGTCGATTGAACATGATGAAGGTCCATGTGTATCTTCATTCTACATGACCTGATGAAGGTCATGAGACTACGATCGAATAAACCTGATGAAGGTCCATGTGAACCTTCATTCTACCTGACCTGATGAAGGTCATGAGACTACGGTCGAATGAACTTGATGAAGGTCCATGTGAATCTTCATTCTACCTGACCTGATGAAGGTCATGAGACTACGGTCGAATGAACCTGATGAAGGTCCATGTGAATCTTCATTCTACCTGACCCGATGAAGGTCATGAGACTACAGTCGAATGAACCTGATGAAGGTCCATATGAATCTTCATTCCACCTGACCTGATGAAGGCCATGAGACTACGGTCGAATGAACCTGATGAAGGTCCATGTGAATCTTCATTCTACCTGACCTGATGAAGGTCATGAGACTACGGTCGAATGAACCTGATGAAGGTCCATGTGAATCTTCATTCCACCTGACCTGATAAAGGTCATGAGACTACAGTCGAATGAAACTGGTGAAGGTCTATGTGAATCTTCATTCTACCTGACCTGATGTAGGTCACGAGACTACGGTCGAATGAACCTGATGAAGGTCCATGAAGCTCTTCCAATGCTTTCTAGAGTTGATGGAAATCCATCAATGTAGTCTAGAATGGATGATAATCTTCATACGTAGTGTGAAGGAGATGATTATCTTCATATGTAATATGGATTTTTGGCAACCCATCTTATCATATGGAGAATATGACTATCCTTTCATATAGGGTCGAATGGAACCTCAGCCAAATACTAAGCCTTCATCCATGTCATGTCGAATGACACATTTGCCTTAAGTTGTACACACGTCTAGGATCCACAACAAGTCCCAAGCTACACACATGTAGATGTCGAATGAGAGGCACATCAAACCTCAAGTTATATACGTGTCTGAGATCTGCAACAAGTCCCAAGCTACACACATGTAGATTGGCGAATGTGACACATATTAACCCTCAAGACATACACGTCTGGGATCCACAACAAGTCCCAAGCTAGACACATGTAGATGTCGAATGGGACGCACATCAAGCCCAAGCCATACACGTGTATGAGATCCACAACAAGTCTCAATATACACATATGTTGATGTCGAATGGGATATATGCTTCATTCTGAGTCTTCATTTGTGTATGTCGACTAGGATGTCTTAACACCAAATCTCCATGCTTGTCGACTGGAATGTCTTCACACTAAGTCTCCATGTAGTGTCGAGTGGGATATCTTTGCTAAGTCTTCTTACAAGCATGTCGACTGGAACGACTTCAAACCAAATCCCCATGTAGTGTCGAGTGGGATGTCCTTGCCAAGTCTTCTTACATGCATGTCAACTAGAACTTCTTCAAACCAAATCCCATGTAGGGTCGAGTGGGATATCTTTGCCAAGTCTTCTTACATGCATGTCGACTGGAACATCCTCCTCATGCCAAGCCTCCATACACGTAGTGTCGATTGGGACATCCATGCCAAGTCTTCATTTGTGTATTGTCGACTGGGATATCCTTCTCATGGCAAGTCTCCTTACATGTAGTGTCGACTGGGATATCCACCTCAAGCCATATATATTGTTTCGTCGTATGGGGTGAATGGTAGGAAAATTGGTTAAACTGGAAGAAGGCGCCTTGTTCTTTCATAGTCGAATGAAGAGATGACAATCCTTCCATGTAGTATGGAGGAGACGACAATCCTTCTATATAGCCTGGAGGAGATGACAATCCTTCTGTGTAGACTGGAGGAGATGATAATCCTCCATCATCTGAAAGATATGACAATTATTCACGTACTATGGAGGAGATGACAATCCTAGAGTTTACTTATTGGTCGATTGGGTATGTTGGAGGATTATGAGGGTATTCTCATGTCGACTGGGAGAAGTGTGTCGATTGGGCCAGGTGATGGTCTATATAAGTTGATTTGGAGCGAGTGGGCTTCTCCCTAAGTTTGGGTTCTGTGAAGGATACTTTTTTCTAAAGTAACCAACAAATACTTGTTTGTGAAGCTATGATGTCCCAAAGGCAACAATGGGTGGTCATTGGCCCCTTTTTTATGGACTAATTACATCAAGTGTCATTTTATTGAAATATATTGCTAGCACATCATTTGTAGGGTCGTTTGGGCGGATTTGAGGTTCTCTCATTGTGATGGCTGATGGAACTTTCTCTTTTCTTATTCCTCTTATCCTCCTCCCATAAAATCTCAATTTGAGCCCGGTCCATGGCACGGTCCATAGTGTAGCATCAGAATTTTGTCAGCTTCTTATAAAGTCCACTGTCTGCGTTGGAAATTGCGTAACTTGAAAGAATCAGTTACATATATTTTTGGATATTCTTATATGAGTAAGTTTCATTATTTATGTTATAAAAAAAGCAAACAAACTCTGATTGGGGTACCATTGATCTGTTGGAATTTTTTTTGAAGATGAATAAATTTCGTGTTGAACACATTCCGAAATTTGTATAAAAAAAACCTCAAAAATATAAATTTCTGGAAGAACCCAATGACAATGACCTATTTGCAATTTCGCGAAAATTTTCTATAAATACCACAACTTCGCATCATTTAACAAGGGCAGAAGACATGTCGGCCGGTGTGACACCACCGGCTAGTGCGCCTGGCCACCATACGTCAATGGGTGGCCGGTGGGGGCCCCAGAATACCAGAAATAGCGAGAAAGAGGAAGGAAAATATGCTACATTACCCACATCAATTCTGGCTTATCATTTCGATCCACAAGTCGAGCCACCAGCTAAATCGAAGCTCTTGGAACGTACTTCACTACTGTAGTGTCGGTTTAGTCAAATTACACTCGATTTCACGCAAATAGAGGCAAAAATAAAATATGGATAGTGATACCCATTCGTCCGAGTGATATGATTTGAATTTCATCGATTCTAGCGTGTTCGTGAGAGCTTTAGGAGACCGTCGGTACCATCGAAGTTTTAGTAAGACATCCCGATAAAAACTTACTATTTTCAAGTTAACAATTTATATTTAGGTTTTTCCATTAGATTCGTTAGTTAGAGTTATATTTTGATATGTATTGTGTGAATTGGGCTAGAATGTATTGAATTTGTGCTATTGATTGAGTCTGAGTGAAATCAGAATGAATTGGATCAATCAGGAAAGATTTGTGAGTTTCTTGTAAAACCCGATTTTGCGCATGTCGATATTTTGATGAACGTAATGATAGATATAAGTTAATTATGATGATATAATAATTTTTAGATGGCTTCAGAAAGTTTTGGAGGGTCCACATGTTAGGGTTGGTGCTCGGAGTGCCAATCTGGATCGTATTTATGTCCGATTCATGAATACGAATAATACCTTTTCCATAATATTACTTATTTAATGGTAGCACCTCTTGTCTTTTATATACATATTCGATCTAATTACGATTAGATATATAATTATGATTAGATTGAAACTAAATCTGATTTAGTGATACATGTTTATCAGATAAAAACCTTAAGATTTACAATGTAGTGTGCAATTACAACGTAGTTTGTAATTGACATTGGGAAGCGTCATTATAAGTGGTATATCCTTAAATAAAGTTCCTGGTCAAGATTTACTAAGACGGGTCGGTTAGTAAAATCTGCTGAGACCAGTACATGTCGTATATTGTGACTTGGTCCGATGGTTTATTACAATGAACCATGAGTCTCAGGAGACTCGTATGGACATGTATGTGTTTATTTGATAAACACTGAACGACTCACTGAAGATTTCCTAATAGATGGTACACCAACGTCAATAGAAATCTTCTCGAGTTGAGCGAGCATAGTGGTTATTCGACTTGAGATATCACAGTGGATATATGAGTTATCCTCCACACTTTGATGGCAGTTCACGTCACCGATCTATTTAGATCAGACCTCCGCATGTTCATTGGGTGTGGACTGATGCTCAAGATATCCAGTGCGTATCAAGATAGAATCAGTCCGTCAGTCATGTGTACAGGGCATATTAGGGGTGAACACAATTTCGGGTCAAACCGCGAACCGCACCGAACCGTGCGGTTTGAAAAAAATATTTAAAATGATTTTGAACCGCACCGAATCGAACCGCAAATTTCAGGTCGTTGTGCGGTTTTGACCCATGTCAAACCGCGAACCGCCCAAACCGCAAATTTTGACTTGAACCGCTACCCGAACCACCTAAACCGCCGACCCGCGTTCAAATTAAATATTATTTTATATTTTTCTTCTTCTTTAACTATGAAAATTAAGATATTAATGATCATATAACAATATGTAATGAATAAATGAAAATTATGTAATTTTTTCTTCAATTATAATGTGAAAACACACAAAATTTTCTTAAAAAATTTATAATCCAAACCGCCGACCCGAACCGCCCAAACGCTAAACCGCCAACCCGAACCGCCGCGGTTTTCCTTATCAATTTGAGGTTTCATTTTCTAATTTCCCAAACCGCCAACCCGCGCGGTTTTAAAGTAAAAAATGAAAAAACCGCCCCGAACCGCACCGCGAACACCCCTAGGGCAATGTATCCTACACATGTTTGTGATCTAATAAATCCATGGCTGTGGTATAACTTCGGAAGCGAGTTTCGAGTGTTATTTAGAGATCGTAAATTTGAACGTCGACTATATTATACCATAAGGATTTGACGTTCTTATCTATATCCCATGTATAATATGGATAACCTGTGATGAAGGGATTATACGTATGCAATGACCTCGACTTGTATAGTTTAGTGAGATTATCCGTGGTCGTTATCATTCATGAGTGAGTGAATTATGGACACAAAATTTGATTTCGTGATGGATAAACCTAAACTTAGAGAGTCACACAATGTGAAGTGTACTCGTTGAGCACTTGGCAACGCGTTATGAATAATACAATTATTCATAATACTTTACCGAATTAAATGAGTTAATTCGAATCGTTTAATCAGTTTAACGAAAAACACATGCTTTCAGGAATTTTGGTCAATTAATAATTAATGTGTATTTGTATTTGATACAAAATTTAATTTGATACATATTAATTAATTGTCAAATGAGACTTTGACACATGTCATTAATATATATTTGTTATTTAATGTAAATAAAAATACACATATAATAAAAATATATTAATAATTATTTAGATGTTTAAATGTTAAATATTTAAATAATTAAATGATATCTATATTTCATAATTATTATGTTATATGGCTAATTATTATTGATACATGTGGCATGTTTTAATTAAAGTTTAGGTGTGCAAATTTGATTTGCTAACATAAAGTTTGATTTTGTTTAATTGAATTAAATTGGCAAAATGACAAATATACCCCCCAAAGTCGGTCAAGCAAGGCTTTTAGGTTAGAAAATTTTGTTTTCTCCTTGACTTGGCTTGCCATGGCCGAAACATCCTCCAAAATAGCTTTCCAATTTTTGCTTGATGATTCAAGGAAGAAGAAAGTAAAAATTCAAGAAAAAACTCAAAGAAAGTTGAAGTTTAGAAGGTAATCTTTAATATTCTTAAGTATAGAAAATTAGTTTCTTGTTCTTGAATTGTTAGAATGGTTCTAGGGTTTACTTACTTCTTAGAAATTGGGGTTTATTGATTTGAATGATGGAATGGAAGGCTTGGAGCATGTGTGAAGTAGTATTAAGTGATATTATTGTAATATTTATTCAATTTGATCATTTGATGATATGTTACCATTCTAGAGTGTGACAACTCTTGTAATGCCTAGAATTTTTCTTGGGTGCTTCATTGGTGGTGGCTTGAATTGGTGTTTTGATTAACTTGATTAATGTTGAAAAAGTTGGATTAAAGCATGAAAAATTGATTATTTTTATTACAAAATCAGATCTGGAAAAAATGGGTTTATTGTGATGAAAATAATATCATATAAATGTATTGGATATGTTTTGGGTGTTGGAACAATTTTCGAAAATTATTTCGGAGTTGAAATATGCGAAAACGGTGAAAAACGGCGTTACCGGTCACTGTTTGGGCAGCCCATGTACTGCCCTAGCACTGTTGGGGCTGACCTGGGCAGCCCTCATGTGCGTTGGGTGGTCGGTTTGGTCAAAAACTTGTTTTATGCCATTTTGCGGAAAAACGTTTTCGTAAAAGTTTCGCGATGTTTCTTAACTATTTATGTCGTTATTTGATATCAAATAAATATGTTTAGGTGAAATATGAATGAAGTATTCATATTGGATATTGAATAATTTATTCAGTAATTTAAAAAGTTTTAAAATTACGATTTCACCCGAACCGCAAGCTTCCGCTGCGCTCGCGCCAAAACCCCAACACCATGATCCTTCTATAGTGCTTTCATAAACTTTTTCGAAAGATTTTCCGAAAATACGAATTCAAGGATTTAAGCTAATTGAATGTCTTGGAATGGTATATTATGATATATTATGAGTATTAGAGATATTTCGAAAGAAAATAAGAAAGATCTGAAAGTTCCCCGATCCATTTGTTACATTTCCGGACTTTTCGGGGGATTTTTGGGTTTTAGATTAGAAAGTGAATTTGATGTTATGAATTTATAGTATATGATGTTTTAAGAGTAATGAAATTTAATTCGTTAGAATCGGACTTGAATTGAGTATTTCGGGAAGGTCCAGAAATTTATTATAGTTAAGTGAGGAATTCCGTAAAACTGCGATTCTAACCGAGTTTCGCAATTTATTTTGACAGATTTGACTAAGATTAAGAGTATTCACGAGACTAGGTAAGTATTTCTTGTGATGAATACTTGAAGTATGATTAATTGTTTGCGTGATTGTTTCATATTAGATATATGTGTGTATATGTATCTGCTGGGGTATGCGCAGCGAAAGGCGCGATGGAGGGCGAAAATGATTTTTAAACATTTTAAAAATTTTCCCAGCGAATTAATTAATATCAAATATTATTAATTCACTCAAAGAAGTTTAAATATATTATTTATTAACAATTAATAACATAATATATTCTGTTACACGATGAATTATTTTATGAAAATATTTTTCAATAAATACTACGCGTAACAGGCAAACGGTCAAACCGGTTGACCAATAGGCCGAGCCGGGCCAACCCGGTCACTCGAACAGTATTCGGTCAACCCTTGGGCTGCCCGAACAGTGCTCAGTATGCTGGTTTCATAGCCGTGATTCGGCGAGCCCGTTTCGACACGAATTTCACCGTTTTCTTTTCGCCTCGGAACTATTTCCGGAATTTATCCACCACCCAATACACATCCAAAATCATCCAAATAACATATTTTTATATGAAAAATATTCTTTTTTATTACATGAAATCAGATCTGATCCAGAAATATTTTTATCCAAATTTCATGCCATAATTCAATTTATTCACAAATTAATCCTATTAAGTTTGCACTAAATTTAATCACCACAACATAAAGCCTCAAGAACAAATCTAGGCAATATTAGAGTGGTAAAATCACTATAGAATGGCAATTCTTAATTTTTAGATTAATTCCTTAATTAATCCTTTTACACATGCTATAATGAAAACTATTAAGGTTATTAAACAATCAACACCAAGTTTTTGATCCATATACATATCCAAGATACATATCATTTTAAGACATGTAAAACATATATCCAATACATATTTTCATGCTTAAGAAACAAAAATTAAGAAATTAGAAATTGGAAACTTTTAATTACCTTAATTCCAAGCTCCAATTTTTTCAATTCATTTTCCTTGGTGTTATTTGCTTAATTCTCAAACCCTAACCCCTCTTTTATTTTGTTTTTCAACACATGAGAGTGGCTAAAAAAACTTCATGAAATGGAACAAATTCCATTTATTTAACAAAACCCATTTGGTCGAAAATTGGAAGCAATTTTAGCCAAAAATAAATATTTTTTGTGGCCAAGATTTTGACACACTTATGATCTTATCCAAAATTAATTATTATTTTGATTTTTTTTAATTAAAAACCATGTGTCAAAATTCCATAGTTTGACAAATTAAAATTTGCCAATTAAATAAGAATATTCCAATAATATTCTTATTTAAATAAATAAATTAATTTATTTATTTATTTTTCTAATTAACAAAAAGACAAAATAATATTATGGAATAATATTCCAAGAATATTCTTCCATTTTATCATTATTAATAATTAATTAATTAATAATAATAATAAAACAAGTGTCAAAATTTAATTGGTTAATAATGTGTATCTAATCTAAATTATGTATCGTATACAAACACACATTATTTAATACACATGTGTAAATTATGAATAATCCGAATTATCCATAATTAATTGCTCAAGTGCTCAACGAGTACACTTTATATTATGGGACTCTCTAGGTTCAAGTTTATCTGTCACGGAATCATTTCCATGTCCGTAATTCGTCCACTCACAAATTACGATGACCACAGATAATCGAGTTGAACCATCCAAGTTGAAGTCATTGTATATATATAATCCATCTGTCACAGGTTATCCGAATTATTCCAGAGATATAAAAAATGTCAAATCTCCGCTATGAACAATTCATGTGTTGCGACATAATTATGATTCTTTAATAAATATTCAGAACTCGTTTCCGAATCATACCTCGGCCAAGGATTTCAAAGAATCACAAATTGGATACCTAAATCTCGTACACGAGACTGACAGATCCTCTCTAGATACATCACATGATATCGTGACTATCATTCCATACCCGAAGAATATGCGGAGGTCTGATCTTAAAAGATCATTGACGTGATTGTCATCAAAGTACGAAGGATATCTCACATATCCAGAGTGGTATCACAATTCAAATGAGCTAATATGCTATTCGACTCGTAAAGATTCCTATTGATGTTGGTGTACCATCTATCAGGAATCTTTGAATGACTCGTTCAGTATTTATCCAATAAATACATATGTGTCTATATGAGTATCCCAAGACTCATGGTTTACTGAGATAAACCATTAGAACAATTCTAATATACGACACGTACCAGTCTCACGGGTTTACTAACTGACCAAATATGTAAAGCTTGACTAGGAATAATTTTAAAAATGAATTGTATTGTGATATTTCTCAGTAACAATCGCGGCGCTTTTGCAATTACATCACAACTATTCATTTTAAGGTCTTTTACGCCTTTACCATATAATAGAATATATTGATGAAAATTACTCAATTTTATTCATAATAAAATATAAATATACATCATATGTATAATAAATATAACAAAATTTGGCACGCCGAGCACCAACTCCAATATTATCTATATAGAGATATGCTGGTGTGACCGACTTTTGAATAGATATACGATATAGTGTTATCGTTATGTAATTTGTGGGTACTTTTCAACGGATGATGGATTTGAAATGTAATGTGTGATGTGTCTAACATATGAGTGGATATTTTTTTTTTTTTTGTTGATGCTATTATTTTATGTTATGTTGATATTTCTGTTTTATGTTTCACTACTACTTTTGTTTTGATAAAGATAAGTTTGAATAATTTTATTTCTTGAGATATTTTTGATTGGATGTATATGATGTGTGATTTGTCACGATGCTTGTATGATGATTTTATTTTATTGATTTTAAAACCTCTATGGCATATGTTAGGGTCTTGTCCAGCTACAGTGGACCGACCCATTACCCTTTGTCAACATGGTCTTGTTCAGACAATGTCCATTATGAGCACGTGAATTGGACGTTGGACGTCTAATTAGTTTTCTTAGGTATTTTCAAAAGATTGGTATTATAATATATTTTCAAAAAATAGGATTAAAGTGGTTTCTTTATGTATTCTGTTTCTGATTGTGGATAAGATTGACTGTATGAAATTTGTATTATGATTTCCGTATCTGATGGTGGATAAGATTATTTGTATGGAGTTTGTATTATGAGCTCCATTTCTGATGATGTATGAGATTGACTGTAAGAAAATTATATTGTGATTATTGTTTTTGATGATGAATGAGATCAGTTGTATGAAATTTGTACCATGATTTATGTTTCTGATAATGAATGAGATCGAGTGTGTAGAATCTGTATTATATTTCTGTATCTAATAATGAATGTAACTTCATGTAAAGAATATGTATTATATTTTCATAACTGATAATGAATGTAACTGCCTGTAAAGAATCTGTATTATATTTCTGTACCTGATAATGAATGTGATTGTCTGTAAAGAATCCGTATTAAGTTTCCATTTCTTATAATGAATATGATTGACTGTATATAATCTGCAATAGGCTTTTTGTTTCCGTTGATAGATGAGATTGACCATATGACATTAATATTGATTACATGTGTATAGTTAGTTTGGTTGGCGATTTGACCCGTGTCCTAATAGCTTTGGTTAGGGTATTCATTCAGACAGAATTCATCTCATACATACCTATCCTAAAATAGATAATGAGTCTCCTACGAGTTTCGTTTGATCGTGTCAGTATACAGTTTGGGCAAGTATATTTGGGTTGTTCTCTCGTTCGTCTTTAACATATGTGTGTGTGTATATATTGGTATCACTACAAGAAAATACTGAATCAGCGACGAAAATTAGCGACGAAATAATCCATTTCAAATGTTAGAAACGAAATAGCGATGGAATTGAAATGGATTAAGACATTAGCTACGGAGTTTAACAATGGGATAAAATTCCGTAACTATTAATGGCGGCAATAAAATCGCGGGAAGCATGCGACAGATTACCTACGGATTTGTGACTAAATTAGCGACGAATTTCAAATCCATCTCTAAATACAAATCTATCGCTATTTAGGGATGTAAATTTTAATCCGTCGCTATTTATAGCTGTCGATATCTGTAACGACAGATTTGTAAATCCGTCGCTATATATAGAAACGGATTTGTAAATTTGTCACTATATATAGAAACGGATTTGTAAATTTGTAAATCTATCGCTAACTTTACTTAAGTAAAACACTTTTCCCTTTCGTTTTCCCCACTCTCCCCAAATTTTCTTCCCTCTCTCTCAAATCCCTAATTCTCTATATCACTCTCACTCCTTTTCGCCCAT